>PVJH01003355.1:0-125172 GCA_004026705.1 Nesogale talazaci
ATTTGTGTTAATAGATCAATAGGGACCCAGAAAAAAAAGAGCCTGAGTGTGGTTGCACGGCTCAAAGAATGTCACTGAATTGTACCTGTAGAATTATTGTATGTTTTTTGCTGTGTCTATTCTTGACAGCAGAAAAACAATGAAAGGAAATATTAAAAGTTTTTTTTTATTCTTTTTAAGTTAAATGATCTTAACAATTGCATACCAGGCCACCGATGAGTTAGGATGGAACCTCTGTGTAAACCTGCAGCAACACCTGTAGGCATGCTCCTCTCTTCCTGGAAGGTAGAGGACTGATTCTAGGGGAGCAGTTGGAGGAACAAGGGTGATGGGGACACAGGAGAGCAGTGTTTCACAACTCCAAACAGAAGACTGAATATTCTGACAGCAGTTCACTGCTTTGAGGCCCACTTACCACACTCATTTACCTGTCAGGTGTTTAACAGCTTTCTAAAATTCTACAATTATATGTGATCAAAATCATTAATTTATTTCTTTTTTTTTTAAAGGCATCATCCATCCCAAAATTATTTGGCTATTCACTCACATTTTCTATTGGTATTTTGCTGGTGCATTTTCTTTAAAATCATCTTATTGGTGGCTCATACAACTCTTGTCACAATCCATACACCCATTGATTGTGTCAAGCACATTTATACATTTTTTGTCCTTGTTCTTTTCAAAATATTTTCTTTTTACTTGAAGTTTTGTTATCAGCTCTTCATTTTCCACCTCCCTCCCCAACTTTCCCTCTCTCATAAGCCCTTGATAATTTATAAATTATCATTTTTTCATGTCTTACACTGACTGATGTCTTCCTTCTCCCACTTTTCTATTGTCCATCCCCCTGGGAGGTGGTTATATGTAGATCATTGTGATCAGCTCCCCCTCTCTCCCCTCACCTTCTGCTGTTGTCTTTTTAACAGGTCAAGTCTTTGAGAATGGATTTGCCTCATCTTCTGAGGGCCGGTATTTTCTGTAGATAGCAATTTTAAACAAAGAATGTACAAACAACATAGGATGAAAGTCTCTAATGACTGCCACGATTGATGAGGCATATCCAAGCACTCTCTCGATTTATCTGATGTGATTGGGTCTCAAAAGCGTCCTTTTCTGGCATACATTGCTCCTGAGTACAATTCCTCATTTTAAATTTGCTTGTTTGAGTAATGGCTTCGCTTCCATACACATCAAGTCTTTCCATCAGGACAAAGACAATGCCCATTCCATTTGCCCCAGAGAAAAGTACAAAACTAGCACAAAGTAAAAGATCGATAGATGGTTGTTGAAAATGTGAATGAAAGAAGCAATTTGTAGTGAAGAATGAAAAAAGGGGAGAGGGAGGAAAAGATGAATGGAAAAAGTAAGAAAGGAAGGAGGAAAGAAGGAAAGGAATCTATTTTGCATGGTCTTTGTAGTCCTGCCCCTCCCCATCCTCAGGCCGTCACTCTTTTGTTGCCCCAGAAATGCATGCTCAGCACGGATGGTTCAGTTTGGACCCCATCTGAACTGAAGAAGGATGAGTGACTTGCTTGTTTGTCCCAGGGCATGAGCAGATCTCTTAAGACTGACTTGATGTGCAATCTAGCCCTTTGTGTTTATCCTGTTTACTAATATTAAATTGGAAAATCCTCAAAAACAATGATCACTTATCATTTAGTTTCACAGCATTACCCTCATTGACTATCACTGTTCCTAGCTGTAGCTTAGACAGTGGGGAGTGGAAAGGGGCCTTCTAACACCTCACCCTGTGCAGTGTCCAGAAATTTCCGTTCCAGGGCCTACAGACATTAGGCAATGACTCTCCTTACAAGATTTTCTATCTGCAGCCTTCCCACTTCCAGTCAACACTACATGCTGCAGCCTCATGTTAGCTTTGTTATTGGGTGTATAAATTGCCGTCAATTGAGTGACAAAGACTCAATTAGGGAAGGCAATCAGAAATCAAAGCTGTCGCTTCAGAGGAATCTTGTTTGACACAGAAGAGATGATAATCACCATCTTCCAAAGGGCCAGTGCTTCAGAGTAAAGCACCTTCAGGGATCCCTTCCCCGCCCTCAATCTCTTCTTTCTGCATGGAGAAGGACTGGGCGGCATGAAGAGTGTTGGCCTAGCTCCTTACTAATCCAACGCAAGGCAGGCCTAAATGCAGAAAGCTCTGTGAGGTTTTGCAGTCAGTGCCAGTGCCCTGGGCCAGACTGTGAACGTGGGCCCTGGGTCAGAAAGAAATCCTAGGCTTCCTTGGCCACCTACCGGAAGCAAGGCAATTCTGGATTGTACAAGGAGAGTCATAAAAACCTAGAGACATCTGGCATCCCCCAAACAGGGTGGTCTTATGTAAGGGGCCCTGGGAGCCCTTAATAATGCTCTCTGCTGCACATGTTTGTTGGGTGAACACTGAGCTAGGCCTTTGACAAATAGGACATAGCCTTTGACAAACATGAAGTCTAGCCATGAATTGGCCACACCCTCACTGATATTGATCTTAGGGATCATTTATATGTGGTGATCATCCAACTTTTCCATGTGCCTATGACCCCACTTTGAAACGAAAGAATGTTTGAAGAACAAGGCAGCTGTGGTCACCGGAGAAAATCAAGAACTTAATTTTACCTTTCTCCTGATGACTGGGACTTCCTACTCACCAGGACTGCCCTCCTTGCTCCTGTTTCTCCCATTCTGTTCAGACAGGAACATGAGCATACACCTTAAAAGATGTATCTCTGCTGTCAAGCAAAGTTCAGCCTTCCTTTACTGGCAGTTCAAAATCATCAACATCGCTTCATTTCCAGAAGAATTTTTTCTACTTCCATACCTTCTCCCTTACCCTGGGCCCCTATCAACCAAACACAGAAGACCACTGCCTGTTTCCAACAAGGTATAACCATGACTCCAGACTTAATCACTTCTGCTCCATGTGATCCCACAGCACATAATGCTTCTGCATGTCAAGCCTGCCTACATTGGTTCCATTTTTAAAAAATGTGTTTTCCACCAGAGGATGATGTACTCTTGGAAGGTGTTCCTCACAGAACTCTGCTCAGCAATATTATATTAGTTAATATTATGCTATGTAATCAAAATATGCTTCTACATGAGCGAAACACATTAATAAATGAATTTCTAAATTTAACTTGCAAAAGCAGAACTGTCATGATACATTCAAGAACTGTCATGATACATTCAATTTGAAAATAATGATACAATTTTGGACACTTGCTAAAGTTATCATTGTAGCATCTCTTTCTTAAAGATCTTTTGATCTCAAACCCAGATCCTGAGTTATTCCAAAAGACTGGTTTATTTGTTTTGGTTTTAGTCTGGTCTGGTCTGGTCTAGTCAGTTAAACTAGAGTTCTGGAAAGGGGAATTTGAGATAAGCTTACTAGAACATGTGTAGGCAACAATCTTGATTCTGATGGGTGAAAGGTGTTTCAGTAACAGATGGTGACAAGTCCCCCTCACACCACTATGAGAAACGTCTTCCATACTGTGATACAAAGGGCTCTGAATACCTCATCTTTCCTTCCTGCCAACATGGATATTGTAAAATCAAAAAAACATTAAAAAAAATAGCTGGAGGGCAGCAGGGCCAGAATAATCTGAGCTCTTACAAAATGGTAGTGTCCCTGGAATTGGATGAAGGAAATAAGCTAAGGAGTAAGCCATAGTAGGGATAATCAATCATTACATGCCCTTTCTGGCACTTGGTGCTATCACTCCATTCCCCACAGCCAAGCATTTAACAATAGAAAGAGTAGAGCCCTTTCTTGTATGGCAATCCTTAGTGTTCTGAGAGCCTGGGATGGGGATACCTGCTCTTCCTCATATCCTGAGGAAATACAAATGGATAAGGACAAGAAGACAGGAGAAACAGGAGGTTCCAACTAGTCCCTTGCTGATCCTGGTGGCATGGACAAAGCATAGGGCTTTTGAAAGGAAGCACCCCACTCACAAGGACAACTAAGTAGCCAGCCAAGTCTATAAGGCTCTGGGAAATACGATTATAAAAGGTAGGATCAGCTTCTTTTACACTGACTTCCTGGGTCACATCACTGTTGTTGCTCATCAAAACATGAAGTCAACCCTTGTTCTCCAGTCTATTTAAATCAGACTTTCTGAATGAAGGCATCTCGAACCTCTGTCTCTCCACTCTACCTCTATACACCAGATGAATGTGGTTGTTTCAAAACCCCTTCCTGCTGAGACTACTCAGAATGTGTCTACACACAAGGTATCTGTCCCCAGGGATGCAATACAAATCTCTCCTGAAAAACCTGTAGCAGGATTTTCTCTTTGTGGCATACCTGCCCTGGATCTATTCAGATCCACCCACAGCATCATGATACAAGAGTCTACCTATGCCTCTGTTTTCAAATATCGATTTGAAATTCTGCCAGACATTTCTTCCTCCTTTCTGTCAGCAGCTTTTTCACCAGAAAGGAAAATGAGCCACATAGGCAGGGCTCTGAAAAAACACATTAAACATATTGAAACAGACTTCAAAGTTAGAAGTCGCTGACCACTTGATACACTTCTCTTACTGCATTGTCCGCATGCTTTACTAGCTGTATGGACTGCAATTTGAATCCCTTTGCCCTCCCATCTGTAAATCTCCCTTGAACCATTCAACAGAGTCCTCATATTCAAAATTGTAACATTTATGAAAGTGTATTGCATATGTATTGCACTTTCAAGCCAAAGAAACTTGCCAGGCACCAGGCAGAAGATTATGACTTGAAGAAGTCTTTGCTTGTATACTTAAGAAGTATAAAAATATTAGAAATTCTGTAGCTATTCAAAGTTGCTGGTAGTGCCATTTAGTCAATCAAATGTGTACAATACAGCAAAATGTTCAACACAATGTGTACCTGGTCGTATACCACCTTCCAGATGATTATTTTATTTGTATCCATCACTGTGAACATTGTGTAATGTCTCCCAAGATAGGTAACATCTTCTAGCATTATATCAGACAACATTCTGTTCTGACCAATAGAGTTTTCATGGACTAATTTTCAGAAGGACTTCACTAGGGCATTCTTCCGATTCTGTCTTAGTTTTAAAGCTCTGTGGAAACCTTGCTAGATCAGTGACCCTAATGGCATTTTAAACACTAGTGATGTGACTTCTAGCATGACAGCAATATGCACGCTACTACAACAGCTCTGGGCTAATGTGGCCAGTGACACAACGGAGAAGGGTAATCACTGTCAAGTGGGAAGAAGACAGAGCCAAATATTAGCCCAGCTTTCCACCATAAAAGAAATCTGACACTTTAAAGGCATATCCTTCTAGTGGTAAAAAATAATTTTTTGAAAATTCATAGCTATTATGGATTAGTTTGATGATTCCTCAACAAAAGGAACATAGAACTATCATATGACCCAGCAATGTCAATCCTATGTATAGACACTGAACAAGTGAAGGCAGCAAGAAACATGTACAATAATGTTTATTGCAAAATATGGATGGATATAAATTAATGAATACAAAAATATATACTCAAATATATACACTGGAATATAATTCAGCTATAAAAATAATTAGGTCCTGATGCATGTTACAACATAGGTGAATCAAGAAAACACCAGGCTGAGCAAAATAAGTCAGCTACAATAACAACAACAACAATCAGTAATACCCCCAAAAAAACCAAAACAAAAAAATACAGCAACAACAACACTCTCTGGTCTCAGTTCTATGACATATGCAACTATGTAAAAATAAAAATTATTGTAGCTTACCAGGGATAAGAAAGAAGAAAATATGGTAATAGAATTATTTGAAGAGCTTAACACAATGGATGTATGTGTAGATTGTGATAAAAATTGTAAGAGCCCCCAATAAAATTTTTTATTAAAAAAAGAATGATTTGGAAATGGATAGTGAAAACAGTTGTCCAACTGGAAGAAATAATAAGTGTCATTGAACTATAAAAATACAAACTGTTAAATTAGCCTATTATATATTTATAGCAATAAATATTAAAATTTTAAGAGTATGCAATATTGCACTTCCATTTCCTATTAAAATGAAGTTGTCGATATGCATTACAAAACATGGAATTTCAAAGTGGTTATTGTTGTTGTTAGGTTTCCATCAAGTCAGTCCAACTCAGTGGCCCTACGTGCCACAGAACAAACACCACCTGGACCTGTGCCAGCCTCACACCTGTTACACTGTTTGAGCCCATTGTTGTTGCCTTCATGTCAACCCCTCTCATTGAGAGTCTTCCTTTTTTTCACTTGTCTCCTGGTTTAACAAGCATGGCATCCTTTTCTGACCACTGAGCTCTCTGGAAAACATGTGCAATGCACATGAGACAAAGTCTCACCATCCTCTCTTCTCAGGCACATTCTGGCTGTCCTGTTTCCAAAACAAATTTACTCTACTGGCAGTCCACCATCTTGAGCCAAGTGCATCAGATTTAACATGCTTATGAGGGGAATCAAACTACCATAGCGGTGGTCAGGCTCACCTTTTTCCTCAAAGTAACCTCCTTGCTCTTCAACACTGTAAAGAGGTCTTGTGCAGCATATTATCTAAATGCAATATGGAATTTGATTTCTTGATGGCGCTTCCATGAATGCTGACTGCGACTCCCAGCAACTCCAATCTTTCCTCAGCCTAGCACGATGTTGTCTAATGGCCCATCTGTAAGGATTTTAGTTCTCTTTACACTGAGTTGCAATCCAGACAGAAAGCAGCAGTCTTTGATTTTCATCAGCAAGCATTTCAAGTCCTCCTCATTTTGAGCAAGTAAGGTTGATTCATTTGTATATTGAACGTTGTTAATAAGCCTTCTTCTGATCTTGATTTCACATTCTGCTTCATATAGTTCAGTTTCTTGTATTATTTACAGATGAAGTATGCTTTAAAAATACACTGCTGACATACACCTTTCTAGATTGCAAGCCATGTAATTTTTCATTACACACAAGAAAATCCAATTATGATATTTAAAAATACATAGGGGCTAGGCATTGTTTTACAGGACAAGTCATGAATTTTGCCCCCAGTGATTTTGACAGACCACTGACAAGCAAGGGATCTTGAAATGGATTTACATCTACGTCTTGAGTAGCACCCAGCAGAAACATCTGCACTTCATTTAAGGTACCTGGGGAAGCTGGTGTCTAAATCCACTGGAAAAGGTGATGTCTTAACCGAAGCACAGAACATACATAGAAAGGATTACAAGTGGTGGAGACAGTATATATACGTGCCCAAGAACAAGAGAGAATGTGGCTATTACCAGGGACTGCACGGCGTTTTGTTCTACTGGAGTCCTGAAAAATAGAGGTGGCGGGGAGAGGGGGGGATGGGGGGAAGAAAGGGATTTGTCATAACAGATAGACCATAAAGTGTGTTGCTTTAAATAAAAGAAATGTATTTTCCAACGGATTAAGAAACTAGAAAACCAAATTGAGGGTGCTGACCGGAGGGGCTGGCTTCCTCTGTGAGCTCAGAAGGAAGGTCCTTTGCTGTTGGGAGTTGCCCGTCAGATGTATCCCATGAACATACGACAGAATGAAACGCTGCCTGCTCCTGAGCCATCCTGAGAATGCTTCCTATGTTTGAGCAGCCAATTAAACGCACCTGTTGAAGGTCTTCCTCTTTTTTGCTGCCCTTAAACTTTGCCAAGCATGATATCCTTCTCCAGGGACTTGCTGATAAATTGTCCAAAGTATGTAAGAAGCCTTGTTACCCTTTCTTCTAGGAGCATTCTGGCTGTACTTCTAAAAGCAATCTGTTTGTTCTTTTGACAGTCCACGATGGTACTTTCTAGATTCTTCTCCAGCACCACAATCAAATGCATAGGCTCTATTTTGGTCTTCCTTATTCAATGTCCATCTTTCATATGCATATGAGGCAATTGAAAATACCATGGCTTGGATCAGGCACTGTTCATCCTCAACGTCGTCTTCCTTTACAACACTTTATAAAGTTCTTGTGCAGCAGATGTACCCAATGCAATGCATTATTTGATCTCACGACTGCTGCTTCTATGCATTATGTATTACAGATTCAAGCAAGATTAAATCCTTGACAACTTTGATCTTCTCTCCATTAATCATGATGTTAAGAATTAGTCCAGTTGTGGGGCTTTTTGTTTTCTTTACATTGAGTCTAATGGATATTGAATGCTGCAATCCTTGCTCTTCATCAGCAAATGCTTAAGTCCTCTTTAATTTCAGCAAGCAAGGGAGGTCTTGTCATCTGTAAGTTAATAAGTCTTCCTGAAACCACAGTTCCTTAGAGACTTCTATAGGTTTTAGCATCAGTCTCTCCCCATCTCTACCTGCTAACTTTCATTTAACCTATCTTACATCCTAGAAGAAATTCATCCAAGATATACTGATGCTGCTCATTAACATAGCATAACCTATCCCCAAATGGAATTATGAAAAGACGCATGGATGTTGCTCTATAACAGATACTTTTAAGATACATAAATGAATTTATTATCAGCATTCAGTCTTTGTTTCCTGGCCCCTCATCACCCTCTCTCCCACCCCCCAAATCATGTCCTTACCATATGCAAAGCACACTCATTCCATCATATCAGCCCTAAAGACTTAAATCAACTTCATAGCCAAAGTTTTGTCTTCTTACTCTGCTGGTGAGACTTTACGCCTGTTCCATGTGGAGCAAAACTCTTTATCTGAGAATCTGTGAAATCTAGAATGCAAGTTATCTGCTTCTAAAATAACTTGGAAGAACAACCATAAGTATACATTTCCATTACAAATGAGAGAGATCAGAAGGAAAATGAAAGACAAGCAAGTCCAAACCCAGCAGAAGAAATTGCACTACCTTTCAAAGTTTGACAATGATCTTCTGTCCTCTGAAATCATTTAAGCAGTGGCCTACCCTTCCGCCTAAAGGACCCACTCTCTGGATTCTGAGTGAAAGTCCCTCAACCCTAGGTTTCACCTCTAACTTCCAGGCTCACTGGGACACCAAATCTGCTCCCTCAGCTTCAGGCAGCCCCATTTCCCTTGACCCCTCTCAGGCCTGGCAGGACTCATTTATCCACCCTTTGAGCATGGTAGTACATCCACTCAACTTTGGTGGTAGACCCATCCCCTGGTACACCTTAACAGTATCCCCATACTCAGGAATTGAGTTGGTAAAAATTTCAGTTTAAAACCTAGGAGGCTACATCCCCATCATTTGAGATATAGGAAACTATGGTCCCACTTTTTGAAATTGAAAAGACCAACAGTTCTATTGGTTGTCACACTGCTTCACATGGGGAGGGGGGGGTCCTTGTCTTTCTAGAAGGACAAGAGCTGCCACTTCTCTAACCTGATTTCTACTTGGAGAATGCCAAGAGACAGATCATATCCTCTCCTTTTGTTCTTTCTCTGCCTCCTTCCTTCTGAGGTAAAAGGTTTTCTTGCTAGATGTTGTAGTCACATCCTTGGTGAATATTCAAGGATACATGTCCTTCATTTGTACCATACTTTTCTAAATATGTACATTTTGTTTCCATTTTGCACAGTTTAATTTTAAACACCTCTCTTTCCTCTCACATTTAGCTGTAAGATAAAAGGAGAAACGCACAGGCCTTTTAAGAGCTCGCTTAGAAATCTCATCAGCAAGATATCAAAATCCATTCCTTAAAGTGCTACCTTCCTCCAAACATTTGAACATAAGTCAGATTAGTATTTTGGTGGGGAGGATGCTACATGTATCCTCTAAGACAGAAGGAACATTTTCATGCTCCTGATTTCCTTTTGAACCTTCACCAGAATGGCCTTTAATGTCTATAATTTCACAATGGTCTCTTCAAAGAAATCTGGGCTTCTGCTCTTGCTGTTGCTCCTCGGTGTCATTGAGTCGGTTCTGAGTGATGAGTCCCTGTACACAATAGAAAGAAACACTGACCAGCCCTGCTCTTAGCTTTGTGCCCATGGGGCCCTTTAAAATGCTTCCAGCCTTTATGCAATTCGACATCATAGACATTTGACAGAGCAGCACCCTCAAATTCTGTCTCAGTTCCTTAGTACCAAATTCTTAGTTAGCTGATGTTGTTGTGTTGTGGTGGCTGTTAAGTGCTGTGTCGTTGGACCCAACTCATAACGACCCTAAGTACAACAGAACGAAATACGGCCTACTCCCACACCGTCCTCACAACTGCTGCTATGTTTGAGCCCATTGTCGCAGCCTCTGTGTCCATCTACGTTGTTGAGTCTTTCTCTATTTCCCTGCCCCTCTACTAAGTATGATGGCTTAGTTAGTCTATCAGCAATACTAGAAATACCACAATCATCTAGCTTTCACAAGCAGAAGTTTGTTTACCCCACAGTTTAGGGGATTAGAAATCTGAACTTGATGTGGAGGCTGTAGGGCAAGACTTTCTCTCTTTGCGTCAGCTTTGCAAGAAGGTCCTCGTCTGCTTTTAGATTCTGCTCCTGAGGGTCTTCTTGGGAGTTAATGCCTGCATTTTCCCATTTTTGTTTGTCTTCTTATTCTAATCTGTCCTTTTTTCCTCTTGTTAGACATTGACTCAAAACACACCCAGCCCTATACGAATCCTACCTCATAACCATGGAAAAGACATATCATTCTCAAATGGAATTACTTGAGATTATTAAAACCACTATTAAAACCGTTTCGACCAAATCAAGTTGAGGACTTGCATCACATATTTTAAGAGGGCGCAATAAATCCATGATAACATTGTAGATGTAAATAAAGTTCAGATGGTGAGGAGTCAAAAATTGTGCTTTGTTCTTTTCTTTCACTCTGTCTATCTATATAAGATAGGCAGGATAAACAATCCTGAGGAGAAAACAACTGGACCAATGGTTCTAAGGAGGACATGGGAGAGAAGGGGGTGAGGAGGAGGAAAAGGGAGAGAGGAGGCAATAAACCTATGGGAAAGGGGAAACACAGATCTAAAATTGTTAACAAGGACAGTGTAGAATGTCTGGTGAGGCTTGATCAAGAACAATATATCCAAGAGAAATTACTGGAAGCTGAATGGAGGATGAGCATGATAGTGGGACAGGAGAAAGATGAAAGGAAATAGAGGTAAGAATGAGGAGGCAAAAACTCTTTATAGAGATATAAATATATGCATGTATATATATAAATATATAAATATTTAATGATTAATAAGTCAAAATATTTGCATGTTATTTATATTTATATGTTAAGTATTAAGATTGCAGAAGGTCTTTGAACCTCCCTAAACATAAGAATACTTTGTTCTAATAACCTGGCACTCTTTGATACTCACCTTCCCAACAAGGTCACTGGAAACAAAAAGGGTGCTTAAACAAACGTGGTGAAGAAAGCAGATGGTGCCCAATTATCAAAAGATAGAGTATCTGTGGTCTTTGAGGCTTGAAGTTTAAAAAGCGGCTATCTAACAGGGAAACAGCAAAGCCCACATAGCAGAAGCATATGTGATCATGAGGTGTCAACAGGATCAGGTAAGAGGTATCAAAAGATTAAAAAAAAACTATAGTAATGTGAACCAGGGGTGTATTGGTGGGGGGGAGGGGCGGCTTGGAGTAGAGAATCAAAACTCATCTGTAGGCAATTGAACTTGCCCTCACAGAAGGATCACAAGGATGGGATGAGTCCGCCAGTGTGCAGCATAGTATCAACAAAACACACATCATTCCTCTAGTTCTTGAGTGCTTCCTTCCTGTTGTAAGCATTTTATTGAATAAATAAAGTGAACAGAGACCAAATATAGTTTAGGAGGTCTATTGGGTTCAAATGCAGACAGTGCTGAGGAACCACACCAAGTCCTGTTGAGTGCCAGGTGTGGACCCCGAGCTGAGACTGAGAGCAAGTTTTTATAGGCATACAGTTTATTGGGTCACACAGAAAGAATATGGTGTTTTGCATTTATCTTTGAGCTTGCACCAACATGTGGTTTTCCTAAAAAGCTGCAGGGTACAAAAACAAAACATTTTTGCCGTTAATCTGACCTTTACATAAGCTTGGGATACTGCTGTCTTCTTCTGTTCTTATTGCAAACCTAGAACAATTTCATCCAGAACAATTTCAACTTCCTTATACCCTAAAACAGAGGTTTTCAATCTGTGGGTCACAATCCCATTGGGGGTTGAATGACGGTTTCATAGGGGTCACCTAAGACCATCAAAAAACACATATTTCTGATGGTCTTAAGAACCAAGACTCCACTCTTCTATCTATTGTGTAGAAAGCAGCTGCTGTGTTGAAAGCAGCAGTATTGGAGGTAAAATGAAACGTCATGAATTATAATTACTAGGTAAATGTTAGATAATGCACTGTAAAATCATCAACTATGGCAAAAAAAAGTATCTCTACCAGGGGAACTTAATCTGGATGCTGATAGATATTTTTATATTCAGCTGTGGTTGATGTGAATAATGCCCCTTTTGATAGTAATATGTATGCAAAAGAGCAACAAAAAAAATAGTAAATCATAGGAAAATAATGAACTGTATTGACTGAACTATGCCATGTATCATCTTTTGTTTTATTAAAGCTATTGTTATATATTACTTTCATTAGCAAACCATTCCATGACTAAAGTTATTGTTATATATTATTTTCACCAGCAAACCATTTCATGACAATGAATCGTGTAAAGAGAACATTAAGAAAAGAAAATATCAAGAGAATTTTTTACAGGATTATTTTACCTCAATAATTACAGCAGGAATTGAGAAGCTACAATGTGTTATTTGTTGTGAAGTTCTATCAATTCTATGAGTTCTGAATCTATGAAGCCAAATTACAACAATATTTTGATAGCAAGCATTTGAGCTTTGCCAGCAAGGATACCAATCATTTTAGAAGTAAAGCTTATGGACTCAAGAAGTGTCACATCTTGACTCTGGTGGCAAGTGCCACAAATCAAATGTAACAGCCATTGAAGCTTCATATTTGGTGGCACTCAGAACCACCAGAATATGAAACCTTACACCTTTCCTGAGGATTTTTTGTCGTCAAGAACCAAAGATGTTGTTTGAGTTATGATTGGAGATGAATTTGCTGTGAGATTAAGTGCAATTTCCTTAACTAACAACACTCTGCCAAGAAGAATGGATGACATGTCTGCTGATATTCTTGATCAGGTAATCCAGGAAAAGAAATCTGCACTACTTCCACTATTCAGCATCCAGCTTCATCACTAAAAATGTTGCAAACTGTTCACAGTGACTGGTTTGCATGAGATATATCAATCATGGCGACTTTAAGGATGAGTTTCTTTTTTGCAACCCTCTTGAAACAACTACTGCACATAATGTATTTGACACAGTTGGTTCATTTATCACCAAGCATAAGATTTCTTGGGGAAAGGTTTGTGGTGTGTGCACAAATGGTGCTCTAGCTATGCTAGGATGTCCATCTTGATTTCAACATTTGGTATTGAATGAGTCACCAAAAGTCATCGGAACTGACTGCACGATCTATCAGCAAATATTGGCAATGAAGATGCTGTCACAAAAGTTACAAGAAGTAATGAAAAGCGTCATAAGTTCTGTCCATTTTGTAAATGGGAGCACATAAAACAGTCAACTGTTTTCACGACTGTGCTATGAATTGGATGCACAGAATAATGCTTTGCTATTTCACACTGAAGTGAGATGGTTGTTGAGAGGAAAGGATTCAAAATGTGCTTTTGAGCTTCATGATGAATTCAAATTGTTTTTTAATCAGTAAGCAGGACTGCAGTTCGAAGCTCTTTTCGATTATAAAAGTCATCTGCAGAAAATAACTTACTGGTTGACATCTTTGCCATCTTGAATGAGTTTAAATTTATCACTGCAAGGACCAGATGCGATAAGTCTTAATTTGCCTGAAAAAATCCTATCATCCCAAATGAAACGTCAACTTTGGCAAAAAAAAATGGATGAAAATAAAATTTACATGCTGCCTACTTTTTCTGCTTTTTTTGAGGAACATTGCATTGAATCAGACAAAAGGAACACAAAGATAATTTCTGTGAAAAAAACATTTGCACATGCTTAAGGACAAAATTACACCATATTTTCCAAATCTACCTGACTCCCCATTTGCACTTGCTCGAATCCCCTTTACAGTCAAAGTTGAAAATGTTCCTAAGACAGCGCAAAAGGAGTTCATTAAATCTATTAACAGAAAGCAGCGAGAACTGATTTCTTTGCAATGCCAGTTACAAAATTCTGCATCAAGTGTTTGCAGTCATATCCTGTTCTATCTTAGACTGTGTTGCGCCTTCTTCCATTTCCAACAACATATCTTTGTGAAACAGCATTTTCCAGCTTGTTGGTTATCAAGTCTAAACACAGAAGTAAACTTGTGGAAGATGATCTTCATTGTGCTCTTGTAAAGACTGCCCCAAGAATTTCTGATCTAGTGAGAAAGACGCTATCTCAACCTTCACACTGATGTTGACTTGCAATACATTCTGTTGCAAAATGTAGCAATGTAGTTTGCTATTATATTAAAACTTACCCATGCTACACCATGCTTCAAGACAAAATTTCATTTATGTGTAATTAGAATTAAATATTTCATAATATATAATCACATATTGTTTTGTGATTGTCACTATGCCCTAAGTATGTTCAATTTGTAATACTGAAAATGCATTCTGCAGATATTTATATGATTCATAACAGTAGTAAAATTACAGTTATGAAGTAGCAATGAAAATAATTCTATGGTTGGCAGTCACCACATGAGGAACTATATTAAAGAGTCATGGCATTAGGAAGGTTGAGAACTACTGACCTAAAACAAGTCCAACTTCCTTATCACATTCTTCCTCATCACATTCCTTATCCCTCCACCATCAAGACCCAGTTCTACTTTACAAATCTGACTAGACTGGAATATGTACATTGGCTCAGATGAAAGCTCTCTACACATGGAATCTAGGACAGGTAAACCCCTCAGGAATAGTTGTGGGAGTAGTGATTCCATGAGGGGAGGAGGAGCACGGGGTGGGATAGAGGGAGAAAGGGGGAACTGATCACAAGGTTGAATATATAACAGACCCACCCTCCAGGGAGGACAAATAATAGAAATGTGGGTGAAGGGAAATGACAGTATAAAATATGAAGTAAAATAATAATATATAATTGATCAAGGATTCGTGAGGGTGGGAAGGTGTTAAAGGGAGGAGAAGAAAGAGGAACAAATACCAAGGGCTCAAGTATAAAGAAAATGTTTTGGAAATGATGATGGCAACCTATGTGCAATTGTCCTTAATACATTTGAATTATGGATTGTTATAAGTTCAATAAAGCGATTAACAATAATTAGAAATAAATAAATGAGAATAAATTGTACCTGGGGCTTGGTCATGAGGGGATTTAGAGAGAAGTGATGTGACAGATATACAAACATAAAGCACAAAACAGCAGTACAGATCGTGGGTGAGAGGAAGGTGAGTCAGAGGCTTAGAAACCAGTTCAAGAGGCCGTTGTAACATTATATCCAAAAAAGCCCCAAAGAAACTCACTGACATTGAGTCCATTCTGACTCATAGCAAACCTTTAGGACAGGGTACAAGAGCCCCTGTGGGTTTCCAGGTTAAGTGCTGTCCAGCTGGTTCCAACTCACAGTGACCCCATGGACAAGAGAATGAAGTACTGCCTGGCCTTGCACCATCCTCACATTGTCATGTTGGGATTCAATGTTGAAGTCATGACAGGAGGAGAATGCCTCATCTTCTCTAGATGAGTGTGGCTGGTGGTTTTGAATTGCTGACCCACTGTACCACCATGACTTCTGAGCTTGTATCTGGTTACCAACTTCTCTCAAAAGGATCACAAGAGGGGGTCCTTGATAGAGAAGGGGGGAAAAATGTGGAACAGACACAAAGTAATAAAAAATAGATCGGGTTTGCAAATCCGATGAGTAATGTACAACCCCTAAGACAATGACCTTTAGATACCATTAAAGTCTGGAAGTGAACTCATTCTTGGTAATTATAATGGAAATTCCAGAAAACTTCATTATGCCCATTCAGAACTTGTACCTGGATCAAGAGGCAGTTGCAGTAACAGAACAAGGAAAAACTGTGTGCTTTAAAATCAGGAAAGGTGAATGTCAGCATATTATCAATCTGTGTGCTGATCAAATAATCAGAGAAGTTTCACTGACAGCAGGATTGGAGGAAGACTTACTAAGAACTTGCGATGTGCAGAAGACACAACATTGCTTGCTGAAAGAATGGAAGACTTGAAGTACCTGCTGATGGAAATCAAAGATTGCAGATTTCAATATGGATGACAACTCAATATGAAGAATGCCCAAATCCTCACAATTGGATCAATCATTATAAATGGAGCAAAGATTAAAGTTGTCAAGGATTTTATCTGGTTTGGATTCACAATCAATGCTACTGGAAGGAACCATCCAGAGCTAAAATGACACATTGCGTTTGGCAAATCCATTGCCCAAGACTGAAGTTTTGAAAAGCGAGGTGGTTACTTGGAGGACAAGGTGCATCTGACCCAAGCCATGGCATTTTCAATTGCCTCTTTCACATGTGAAAGTTGGACACTGAGTCAGGAAGAATCAAGAAGAATAGATACATCTGAAATATGGTGCTGGCAAAGAATATGGAAAGAAATTTGGACTTCCAAAACAAAGAAATAAACACACATATTCCTTAGATGAAGTACAACCAGAATACTCCTTCAGGGATGGATAATGAGGCTTCCTCTCATGTACTTTGGACATATTGTCAGGAGACACCAGTATACCAGTATAAGGACAGCGTGCTTGGAGAACTAGAGAGGTCGTTAACATGTAGAGGACCTCAACAAGACAGAATGACACTATGGCTATAACAGTGATTTATACATAAAAACAAATTTTAAGTCATTTTATTGGGGGCTTATACATCGTTTTTCACAATACATAAATAAGCATACTGTGTCAAGCCCCCTCACATGTCCCCTTCTATTATCATTCTCCAATTGTCCGCCTTTTCCCGTAAGCCCCTAGTATAGGCTTTTCCATCCCTTCCCCTCTTCCCCTGCCCTCTCCTCCCCACCAACCCTCAATACTTTATACATTGTTGTTGTTCTGTCATATATTACACTGCCCAACCTCTCCCCCAACCCACTCCCCTGATGCCCATCCTTCAAATAGGAACTTATGTGTATATCCTTGCCGTTGGTTCCATCTCTCTACCCCATCTTCTCTCCACCCTTCCAGCATCTCCAATCTAACCATTGGCCTGAAGGGTCCATCTATCTTGATTTCCCCATATCTCCAGCTCCCCTCTATACTAGTGTACCTTCTCCAGTCCATCTGGATTTGTTAGTAGAGTTGGGACCATGATGGTTGGGGGGAGGGGGGGCAGGGAAGCCTTCAGGAACTAGAGGGAATGTGTATGCATCATCACTGTCCGGCTGCACCTTGACTGGTCTGTCTCCTCCCCATGACTCTCCTGTAAAGGGGTGACCAATTACCCACCAGTGGGCCTTAGGTCCCCACCCTGCTCTCCCCCTCCTTTGTAATGATGTGATTCTTGTCCTTTGGTGCTCCATATCTGCTCCCTTTGGCCCCTCTTGATCAGGCATGCTGGTGTGCTTCTTCCATGTGGGCTTTGCTGTTTCTGTGCTGAATGGCAACTCGATTATCTTCAAGTCTTTGAGACTCCAGACATTCAATCATCTGGTAGCTGGGCACCATCGTTTCTTCTACTCTGTTTGCCTCTGTATCCATTTGTCTTTAGCGATATCGGGAGACAATTGGTCCATTGATTTTGATTTTTGTTCTTTGATACCTGATTGTTTCAGGACCTCATTATCACACAGGCAATTCATGAAAACAATTTTAAGGATTGCACTGACCTGGAAGTATTTCATTTTGTTGTACATGGTGTAGCTGTGAGTCAGAACTGAGTTAATGGTACTTACTAACAACATTTAAGAGCAAGTTCCTGGGTATCTTTTATTGTTTTTGTTTTCTTTTGGTTTTTTGTTTTGTTTTTTAACCATTTGCCTGTGTTTTATTAATTATGCAAAGGCAATTGATTGTGGAGATAATGATGCATTATGAATAACAGTGTAAAGAAAGGAATTTCCGGGATACTTCATTGTACTCTGTGAACCCTGTATATAAACCAAGAGGTAGTCATTTGCTCAGTGGTTTCAAAATTGGAAAGGGTGTGTGTTATGGTATTGCATTCTTTCCCTACTTGCTCCGTCTTTGGTGTGCTCTCCAAATAATCCCAGAATCTAGTCTAAATGGGCAGGTTTGGCGGAAGACTCACTAGCAACCTGTGATATGCAGCTGATACAAACTTGTTTGCTGAGAGTGAAGAAAACTGGAATCATTTACTGATGAAAATCAGACTGCATTCTTCAGTACAGAGTTCACATGAATGCAAAGAAAACATCTTTCACACTGACAAATCTACATTTTTGATCAAGGATTGGATTTCACTTAGGTCCATAATCTATGAGAGCAGCAGTCAAGAAATCAAATAATTGAATGGGATGAATCAGCTGCAAAAGACTTCTTTAATCTACTAAAAAACAAAGATGTCACTTTGAGGACTAAGCTTTGCTTAATCCAAGCTGTACTATTTTCCATTGCTCCGTATGCATATGAAAGCTAGGCAAAGAAGAGTAAAAAAGCCACACCTTTGAATTATGATGCAGGCAGAGAATTTCAAAAGTATCATGGATCATCAAAAGAACAAACAAATATGTTTTTTTAATGACCTTTTTTATTTTTTCCATGTGAAGTTCTTGATGCCATCCCACAACTCGTCTGGTCTCCACTCATTAATGCTAAATGTGTGAAATCTGTTTTAGAGCTGGTCTCTAAATACTGCTGAGACAAGTTCAAGATTGTATTTTGGCTCTCATGGACTTCTTTTCATTCCTTCAACTTCAACCTGAACTTGCATGTAATTAAATGATATGCTCCACTGTTGGCCCCTCGCCCTGCTGGGGCTGATAACATGGAACTTCTCCATTGTCTCTTCTCACAGCTGTAGTCATTTTGATTTCTAAACATTACGTCAGGTTAGATTCACTTGCATAGTCACCATTTATGTTGCCAACAGAAGGCGCTTGCAATGGTTTTTGCAAGAGCGTATCATGTCATCTGCAGCTTTGTTTCAATGTGCCTGGGACCATATTTGACACTTAGGCACAAGAAAATATTTTACTAAAAAGCATGAAAAGAAAACCTATAGACTGGGGTGGGGGTGGAAGTGGGGAATGGCAACAACATATCTGATAAGAGACAAATCTCAAGTATGTATAAAAGCATCAACATCTGAACAAGAAAAAGATTAATAATTCAGCTAAAAGTGGGCAGAGGGCATGAACAGACAATATTAAAGAAAAATTCAGTGGTGAAGAAACCCATGAAGAAATGCTTATGGACATTAGTCACTGCCGATTCAAATCAAAACAATGAGAAATATTGTGGCGAGCACTCTGAGAGACAGAAGTCCCTATAGACTATTGGAAGGACTGTAAAATGGTGCAACCATTATGGAGAACAGTATGGGTGCTTTTTTTTTTTCTTGGCGGTAAGTTTTATTTATTTATTTTTTTAAATTCATTTTATTGGGGACTCATACAGCGTATGGGTGCTTTTTTTATGTTAAAAATAGAAATCTATTTGAGCCAGCAATTCGTGTCGTGCATCTATATTCTAGGGAAATAAGAGTCATGGTACAAAAAGATATATACATACAATGATATGCATGCCTAGGGATAATACTCAGAAGACAGCAAAGGTTAAGAAGGACTGAGTAAACCCATGGAGGAGGTAAGAAGACTGCTGTTCCATTGCAGGGATTTCAGTCAATGTCAGCAAACAAAATGTGCAAAAATTGTTGAGTGAAAAACCATTTTGTGTTATAAAATTTCACCCAATTCACAATTTTAAAAAATTTAAAAGCCACAACGATTATAACTAAGCTATCTATATTTATTGTCCTTTGGGGATTTGCATTGAAGATACAATGTTCTTTTGCATCAGGCATCTGATTTATTCATAAAACTAGAACACAAATTCCATCTGTAAGTAATTCAAGTGTCGCTTCTCCTTGCAAAGCTAGAAACCAAGAATGGAGGCCCTATTTTGGAGGATTTCTGGAACTGGACTTGCTTCCATGCACTGGGGAAGTAGCAATTTTCAACCTGCAGGAAAGCAGAGCGGGGCAAGCTGTAGCCATCTTAAAGAAAGCTGCCCTTGTAGGGAGGGGCCCTGGGCTCCTCCACACCATTGAATACAGAGGAGGAGGAGGAGGCTGGACAGCTAAGGGTGAACACCACAAGTGCCCATTGAAATGACAAAGGCCATACAAACAGTTCCAGATGGTGGGCAAAGGGAAGCTTCAAAGGCTCTTTCATTTTCCTTTCCTGTGCCCACGTGTGCCTTGTGATTGAAAATGCCTGTCATTAAGCAAACATTCATGAAACTCCTACACCATGCCTAGCTGCAAAATAGAAAAAGGCTGAATGTGGGGGTGCGGCTACAAAGAGAGATAAAATGTCATCTAGCAGGGAGTCACTAACACAAATGCTAAGTCACACAGGAAGTCAGAGGTCCTGCGGTATAAGCCTTGGGCCCACCAGCCACTCAATAAGGGGTTGGCAGGACTGATGGGAGGTGCCCAGTAACGAAGCGGGACTCTGGCTAAAGGAAACAGGAATTGGTAGCACAGCTTCCTGAGGAGCTCACAGATTGATGGGCTGAGAGGGAGGTTAAAAGGAATATGCAATCAGTCAAGCAGCTTCAACCCCAATTAGCATCTACCCAACCAGATTTGGGGGGAGCTGTCTCAAACCCACTTCTGAGCACCCACATAGCCATCTCTTCCTTGTTCTGCCATCAGTGACTCTGGAGATGACATCTGCGAATCAGCCTGATGGATGGACTCTCCTACAAGGAATCGATCCCATGGAAACTAGCATACACAACAAACAGAGCTTCTTTTTTCCCTTTCAGGTGTTAAATATTTGCACACCACAGCCCTGATCCCATCCCACCCCCACCTCCCCTCAAGTCAGCATAAAATGAACTCTGGTTATCTCCAGTCTATTTTAGCACTGATTCTGAGACTTTATGTCCTTAAGCCTGATAACATATTGTTAAGAGGAATCTCTGAATACATCTTACCCACTCTTCTGGAATAAAGAGAAGGCGTCATCTCTCTCAACTTTGCAGCTTTTGGCATGGGTTTGAAGAAACAATAATAAATGTGAGTGGTTACAAATGTGACCTACATATCTCACACTTACACACTCTCACAAACACATATATGTACACACATTCATATATACACATGTTGTTACACATATGCTCTCACACAACTCTGGCTTTCACCCACACTCAGTTCACATTTACCATATATAAAACAAGATGCTATCTACTTTACATAATTAATTTGCTCCTTTTAACAAGCAAGGAATGGCTACTGGTTCCATCTCTATTCTATAGATAAGGAAACTGAGTCTCAGAGTTCATAAATCTGTTGGCTTCCCTCCACAGTGAGGAAAAAGTCAGAATCATCCAGTATTCTGCGTCTGGGTTCAGATCTCTGGAGATTTCTACACTTGATCTTCGCCCAATGGCCGAGAAATGATGAAGTTCAGTCTTTCTCCGGAGTGGCTGGTGGCGTTGAACTGTAGACCTTGGAGTATTCAGTGCAATGTGAGAGCGCTGCACCATGAGAGCTCCTTTCTGGAGATTTCTGAGAAATCACATGGAGAGGTCTAGAAGAGACTTAGTGGCAGATCAGTGGATGGAGCAACACAGGAGACTTGGGTTTATCCCCAAACAAGTGGATGTATAAACTGCTTGTTTTAAGGGCCACAGAGACCAGGTTGGTGAATGACATTGACTCTCTAGAGATCAACAGACTCTCCCCATACTCAGCCCTCTTATCGCTGATGTGCTGAGGTAAAAACAGAGAAAAATGAACAAAGATCCACTGGGTCAGCATTAAGGGCATTTCTTGTTGGGTTCTCTCTATGTAAACAACTTGCTCAGGGAGGCTCAAGACAGTAAGATAAGAGGGGCAGCTAGACTGGGAGAATGTGAATTTGCCAAACAGTGAACAACTCTTTTGTGAAGATACTAAGCTTTTCTTAGGCAGCTAGCAAAGAAGTCAATACACTCTTGTAGTTTCTCATGAAGCAGAAGCAGTGAGGCTCGAACATCAGTGTCCTTGTGTCCCCAGCTGACCTCCAGAGGTATAAATCCATAGGAAGAGGGGGAAAAAGTAGAGTAAGCCAGGAGTAGTGAGACCCAAATTTCAGTCCTTTTTAAGGGGTGGAATGAAGTCTCTGTAAAGTCCCACCTGACTCAAATGTTGTTGCTCAACCACCTAATGCTCCTTATGCTCCTCCAGGGAAAGGTGCCTGCTTTGCTTCCCCAGACACTGTGAGTCGGCCTTCCACACACTGTGAGTTCCACTTCCCCCTCCTCTAGCTTCTGCCGGGGCCAGGTAGACTCCATGCTATGATGAAGTCATTTAAAGTATTTCACCAGATTGTTAAAGAGTACTAAGCAGGTATTGGAAGGTAAGCACTGAAAACAGCCAGGGTGACTGGGAAAGTTGGGTTGTCTAATTTGTTGTTTAGCAATAGCTTTTGATTCTAAACACGATGTTCATTATTCCACTGTGTGGATTCTAATTAAGTGTCAGAAACGCGTTGTTGAGAGGATGATGAATTGTGCTATTAACACAGCTCATGCAGTTCTGCCCATGTGCACACCAAAGAAACTGCCTCCTGAGATGGTGAACCTCGGGGAGAAGATCGTCCATGGCCTTGCCAAAGCTAGCAACTAGGGAACAGGGAATGATCTTGCACTGCAGCAGTGGAGACCCTTCTTCCTCCCCATCCCACCGCCACAGCAGGCAATGCAGTGGCACCGAGAACAGTCTGCCCAGTGGTATGAGCTGCTTCTGTTCTACAGAGTGGCCCTGAGCTGGAGTTTGGTGTTTTTGGTTCGGTTTGGTCATTGGGTCAGATCAGCCAGTGGCATAGCCCCTTGGCAAAAATAGTGGTAAAAATGGCATGGAGACTGGGTCTGATCCCCTCCGGATTGACCATGGGGAGAGAGAATCAGCAGCACCAAGACCCAAGGCTGATTCCTATGAGGTGAAGGTCAGTCAGGCCTTCGCCTTCAACTTTCCTTACCAATTTTGGCACCAACAGTCCGTCCCATAGCACTGTCTACTTCTCAGCTGTATTTGACAACCCATTGCAAGAGCTACAGAGTTCATGAACAATATCATCATCATTCGGTTTATTCAGGAAGTTAACGGGCTACAATTCAGAGGAGACGTGATCAGGAAGCAGATGTTTAGGCAAGACACCCTGGGCCCAAAGGTACTCATATCTAGCTCTGCATGTCCCAGACCAACTTCCCCCAACTAAGCACTGGAAGCACGTATTCAATAAGTGATCCTTTAGCTCAAGAACACTTGCTCCATGAGGCAGTTACAAAATTTATGTCAAATTGATAAATAAGAATGTACAGGTAGAGTTTAAGTTGTCAATCAGGTCATAGTTTGATGACCTCATTTGGATGTGTGACCAAGATAAATGGCTCTCTGGAGGTAGGCCACAGTCTCCCTCTCTCTGTGCTTCTTGTCTACAAGCCACAAGGAGACACAATAATGGCAGCCAGAACCCTGGAGATGTGTCCACTCTAATGTCAGGCCATTGGACCCACAGGGGTTTCTACCAACTGACCTGTGATCTCCCTGCATTATGTATCATCGCATGCTGTTGACTCTAAAGAGAGATTCATGGGCTACTATTGGACTTATGAGCTAATATCAAACTTATGGGCCATATCTGGACTGGGATGGGATGCAGTATTGATGCACGATTACTTCTTGATATGAAGTTCTCTCTCACACATATATGGGCGTCCATGGATTTGTTTTCTAGTCAACCTGGAACTCTCACCTCTGCCTCAGGCTATGTCTTTCTTCTGCTTCTGCTCTGCTCCCATTCCTCTGCTGTCACAGATTTCTGTCCGGGGATCAGTTTTGATTCACAGAGATATCCAGGTGCAAACAATGCACCCATGCCTAGCTCTTCTCTCTTACTGGTAGTGAGACTCTCCCCTTCCTTCTTGTATGTAAGAACCCAGCAAGATGGAAAACTGACCAATCCTCTTGTTAGTTTCCAAGATTTTATCATCACATTTAATCCTTTTAACAGATAATCACACCTGAATTATACAATGCTTTAAATATCTTCCCCCAACCCTACCCCCCGCATTCTCTTACTAGGATCCATCAAGAAAAGTTATTTGGTTGAAGTTACAAAGAGTCATATAAGTAACTCATGAGGAAATTACAGCTGCACATAAATTTAAAAGACCAACCCCCTTTATCTCACACTTGTGTGTGTGTGTGTGTGTGTATATATATATATATATATACATACATACACATATATCATTTTATTTGGGGCTCATACAACTCTTATCACAATCAATACATACATCCATTGTATGCAAGTCACATTTGTACATTTGTTTCCACCATCCTTCCCCAAAAATTTTCTTTCTGTTTAAGCCGTTGGTATTAGCTCCTCATATTTCCCCTCCCTCCTCACTCCCCCTCCCTCATGAAACCTTGATAATTTATAAATTATCATTATTTTGTCATATCTTACACTGTCAGATGTCTCCCTTCACCCACTTCCCTATTGTTCATACCCTGGGGAGGAGGCTATATGTAGATCCTTATAATTAGTTCACCCTTTCTACTTCACCTTCCCTCCACACCCCCCCCCCCAGTCTCACCACTGGTCCTGAAGGGATCATTTGTCCTCAGTTTCCCATGTTTCTGGTTCCTATCTGTACCAGTGTACATCCCCTGATCTAGCTGGCTTTATACAGTAGAATTGGGATCATGATAGTGGGTGTGAGGAAGCATTTAAAAACTAGAGAAAAGTTACATATTTCATTGCTGCTACACTATACCTTGACTGGCTCGTCTCTTCCCTGTGACCCTTCTATACGGGGATGTCGCTTCACCTGCTAATGGGCTTTGGGTCCCCAAACTGTACACCTCTCATTTATAATGATATAAATTTTAGTTCTTTGATTCCTGATCCCTTCAACATCTCATGGTCATAGAGGCTGGTGTGTTTCTTCAATGTGGGCTTTGTTGCTTCTGAGCTAGATGGCCACTTGTTTACTTTCAAGCCTTTAAGACCCCAGGTGCTATTCTTTTGATAGCCAGGCACCATCAGCTTTCTTCACCACATTTGTTTATGCACAATTTGTCTTCAGCGATCATATCATGAAGGTGGGCACCCAATGATATGACTTTTAGTTCTTTGGTGTCTGATCACTGATCACTTTGATACCTGATAGTCACACAGGCTGGTGTGCTTCTTCCACGTGGGCTTTCTTGCTTCCAAACTAGATGATCGCTTATTTACTTTCAAGCTTTTAACACCCCAGATGCTATATCTTTTGATAGTTGGGCACCATCAGCTTTCTTCAACTACCCAATATATTTTTAAAGACCTAATGGCAAACTGTCATGAAATAATTTATCACAGAGAATTTCTTTTCTTTTCGTTTTATATCAATCTTCTATTAGGAGGGGGGGCTCTTATAGAGCTCTTAATAATCCATAATCCAATTGTATTAAACACACTTGTACCTATGTTGCCATAAATATCTCCAATATATTTTCTACTTGAGCCTTTGCTATTAGCTCCTCTTTTTTTTCTGGTCCTACCCTAATCCTCCCACCTTCATGAATTCTTGATAAATTATATATTATTATTTCTCATCCTATATCATCCATTGTCTCCCTTCACCCACATTTTTCATTCACCCCCTGGGGGGATGTATATGTCCAACCTTGTGATCAGTTTCCCCTTCTTAACCCCTTCTCTCACTCCTTTACCTTTGTAGTATCACTGTGACCATTGCTGTTCCTGAGAAGTTTATCTGTCTTAGATTCCATATATCTTATCTGCACCAATGTGCGTACTCCTGTATAGCTAAATTTAAGAGATCAAAGATACTTGTGACATCTCTGATACTGTATTTCAGTGAATCTAAAACACTAAAGACTCTAATTCCTTTATTAACTTATGTACTACTTATTAAAGAAGTTCTTGCTGTACGGCGGTCAAGTGCTTGGCTGAGTCAAACATTAACTCAATGTTTGACATTCAAAGCTGTCTTATGACTTCACCTGACAGCAAGCTTCAATGAACATGGGAACCTATAAAAAGCCTACAGAAGCATTCTGCTCTCTCATATGGTACTACGGTGAGTATAAACTTGTTTCAACAGCACCCAAGAATAGCAGCACAACTTTAAGGAGGAAGAATTCTGTCAAATAAATCAGGACAAAATGAATTCTTTTGACAAAGTATTTCTTATATTTTCTGAAAGAACTTTTGGGGATTTAGCTCAACGTTTTTTTAATCCAACACTACTATTTTTTAAATCATTTTATTGGGAGCTTGTACAACTCATCACAATCCATGCCTACATTGATTGCAAACCCTACTATTTGCATTACAAATGTGAACATATGAATAAAATAGAGGAATCTATTCCTAAAAAATGAGGGATGAGCGGCACTCCAGGATGTGAATGCAATATACCTGCATGAAGCAGGGAGCCAGTAGAGAAGTCTGAGGAGCCAGCCCCAATCCCAACTATGTGGACAGCCACGCCTCCACCAGAAGAATTTACTTCTGAGGACAGCAGAGAGAAGGACATGTCTGATCAGAGCACAAGGAAGCAAATGAAGGGGGAGAAAGAGAGAGTGGAGCACATCCTGACTCACCAAGCTTTGAGGACAATATCCCTGCTCAGAGCAGACAATGCACAGAGAGGGCCATATGGCTGGCCTCACTTTGAGACATGACATCCCTCACGGATCCATCACCCTACAGGAGATAACGCTGGAGACAGTGTGGGAATTGCGCCTGATCTGAATCTACCGAACAGAGGTAAAACACTAAGGGCATGCAACAGAACAGCAAGGGGAGGAGAGATAATCCCAAGGGAGTGCCAAAAATAGACTTTAGGACCAGGGCCCGGCACCCCATCAGACTCAACCAAAAGCACTCCTAAATGTCAACAAAGAGACCTTGAACTATTTACAGTTTTTCTTTTTATTGTCATTGGGATTTTTGTTGTTGTTGCTGTTGTTTTCCTTTATTTTGTTGTTTTTTTTTTTGCTCTGTCTTGTTTTTGTGCATATTATCTGTGCAAGTCTATCTAGATAAGATAGATGGGATAAACAATCTGGAAAAGAAAGCAACTGGACCAATGGGAGAGACATGGGAGAGGGGGAGTTGGGAGAAAGGAAGCAGTATTAACAAACCCAGGGACAAGGAAACAACATATGATCTCAAACTGATGGCAAGGAGGGTGTAAAAGGCCTAGAAGGGCTCAATCAAGGGCAATGTAACCAAAAGGAATTACTGAAACCCAAAGGAAGGCAGAGCGTGATAGTGGAGCAAGAGAAAAGCAAAAGGAAATAGAGGAAAGAACTAGGAGGCAAAGGGTATTTATAGAGGTCTGAATACAGTCATGAATATGTGTAAATATTTTTATATGTGATGATAGGAAAATAGATCTATGTGCATATATTTTTAGGTTTTGTATTAAGGTAGCAGATGACATTGGACCCCCACTCAGGTACTCCCTCAATTTAAGAGCACTTTGTTCTATTAAGCCAGAATGTCATGATACTCACCTTCCCAATACTACCGCTGAATACAAGGTGAGTGCATAAGTAAATATGGTAAACAAAGTTTATGGTGCAGGCTATCAAAAGATATAGCATCTGGGAACTTAAAGGCTTAAAGAAAAACGAATGGCCATCTTGCTGAGAAATAACAAGTTTCACAATGAAGAAGCACACCAGTCTTGTGATCATGAGGTGTTGATGGGATCAGGTATCAGGCATCAAAGAACAAAATGCCATATCAATGTGAATGACGGGGAGTGAGGACCCAAAGCCCATCTGTCAGCAATTGGATATCCCCTTACAGAGAGTAGAAGAGCCAGTGAGGGTGCAGTGTAGTTACAATGAAACATACCACTTTCTTCTAGTTCTTAAATGCTTCCTCCACCTCTCTCCTTCACTATCATGATCCCAGTTCTATCTTACAAATCAAACTAGACCAGAGGATACACTAGTACAGATAGGAACTGGAAACACAGGAAATCCAAGACAAATGTTCCCCTCAAGACCAGTGGTAAGAGTGGTAAAGGAAGGTGGGGTAGTAAGGGGGAACCAATCACATGCCTCTACATATAACCCCTTCCCTGAGGAACAGACAACAGAAAAGTAGCTGATGGAAGATGTCAGACGGTGTAAGACATGGAAAAAAACACTAATTTATAAATTATCAAGGGTTCGTGAAGGAGGGCGGTGGGAAGGGAGGGGAAAAATGAGGAGCTCAAATAGAAAGCAAATGTTTTGAGAATGATGAAGACAACAAATGTGCTTGGCGTACAATAGATGGATGGAAGGATGGAAGGATGGATTGTGATAAGAGTTGTCTGAGCCCCCAAAAAAGTGATTTTAAAAAGCCATGAGGAATGTGAGCGGCCATGCTATCATGCAGAGTGCCTTGGAGAGTGGATGACTGCAATGTAGATAAGCTAACATTTAGCTCTTTATAATTTGCTCTCCCTTTTGAATCATTTTGAATTTGTTCTAGTTTCTAATATTTCTGCTCTATTTGAGGTCTTTCTCTACTACACTTTGTCATTGTTATTAGTTTTATTGGTTTGTTTGTTTACGTTTTGCTGTATATGTGATCCAGAATAGGTAGATAGACTACTGGTTTCTTGGGAGTAAGGCAAGAGAGGTTGCAGGGAAGCAGGAGCTAATAACAAGGAGTATAAGACAGAAAAAAAAACTCTAAAATTGATTGTACAACGCTCATCAATCTGTTTGAACTACAGTCTGATTGAATTGCATGTGCCTTATATACCAATAAACCTTTTTAAAAAATACAAAGACCATGCCATTATACAAATGAGCATTTCGAGGGGAGGAGGAGAAGGTAGCAGCCCCTGATCCCAGACCCTTGGAACTCTTGTGCCTTCAGCACCACAAAAATAAAGCAAAACGTTCTTCTCTCTGGGTTAACCTTTTATTGACTTTTTAAATGATGGTCTCAGACAATATTTGTCCTTTGGTTATCAACTAATTTCAGCATAGTGTGGTCTATATTCATCCATGTTAGAAGATGTTTCATAGATATGTTGTTATTCTTATTATTTGATTAACATGCATGCATATACTACAATATTTTTGTCCATTCATCCATTGATGGCAATTAGATTGTTGCATATTTTTGCTATGGTGCATACTGTTATGATGAGTATGGGTGGAAATATTTATGTCTTGACCTTTATTTGTTTGGGATGTATACCTAATAGGGGAATCATATGATATTTCCTCCAACTTTTTGAAGAATGCAGCATTTTTATAAGACTACAAGGTGTCTATAAGACACCTAACTCTTGACTCGTGTCTTATCTTGGGAATGTTGCTAGTATGAGTATTAGGTACTGTACAGTGAACTACAACTAGTAGAGACAACAGAACTAAACATTGCCTGGTCTTACACTGTCCTCACCACTGTTGTGATGCCTAAGTGTGTTGTGGCAGTCATGTTGCTAACACTATTCCTCTCCTACTCCCACCAGGGCAGTGATGCCACACACACACACACACACACACACACACAACACTATTCCTCACAGCACCTTGGCTCCCTTGCATGGGTTAGAGAAATATCAATGAGTTGTTTCTTAGGTGGCCTTCAGGACCCATAACATTCAATCCACAAGCAATGATGTCCGTGCTTTTCATGTCTGTGTAGGCGCGGGCAATGGCAATTATGGGATGTTTGTCATCCAGCTGTAAGACATTCCCTGTGCAAAGGTGATAAAATAGAGTAAGCATTTTTCATCAAAAATTAACACCATGTTACTATTGAGTTCTTACTATGTGGTGGTCACAGAATTCCTGAAAGGCAGCCATACATGCAGTCAAGGGCACAGTCCTCCAAACTGCCACACTTGCCACGGTTTCTGACACCAACTCCAAGGGATTTTCCAACTTGTAAAGTCCAAAGGCTCATTGTCCATAGAATTCCCCTGCCTTAGACATAGCAGCAAAATTGGACTTCTCCCAAAACCATTCTGTTTCAATAATTCATTCAAATGGCACAGAGAACTCAAAAAAGCAGTACACTTGGGCGATTGTGGTTTTATTCTAGAGGAAGAATTATAAGTCAGAATTAACCAAAGGTTAGAATTAACCTTTAGGGCAAGCTTTGGAAAAGATCCAGATGTGGGGCTTCCAGCCACCCTCCCTTTGTAGAGCCCTAGTCAATGTTCACTTCGCACAGGGTATCAGATTGGGACAACATCCAAGACTACTAGGCAAGGAAGCTCACCAACTCTGTCATTGAGAGCTTTTTATTATGGCTCATTGGGCTGACAGAAGTTCATGAGTTATTGCTCACATGACTGAACCAAGTCCTCAGTCCTTTCACTTCGTGGAGGTTTGATGTCACGTGGCCAAGAGTCTCAACTCTCTAATCACCAGGCTTGTATTATTGGCTTTGCCAGTCCCACCTGGAATCATCTAGAGAGCATAAAATATTCAGAATGTTCCTACCACAAGTAATAAAATCAAATTCAAAAGCCTTAGAGGTTGTCTTAGGGGCAGGGACAGGAGTCAGACCTCTCTTTAGAGGCCAAATTCTTTACTACACACCAGCCAGGAAGCATCACACATTGGATCACGTTTAATTTTCACACTTTCCAGATGAAAGCAACAATACCTCTATCATTCCCAGTTGCACTGGGGAAAGTAAGTCTCAAGAGAGTTACATAATGTACCCACTTAGTTAAGAAAGTGAGTTAAGTTGAAACATAGTGCAAGTCTATCTGATTAGAGAAATTGCACTTTTAACAAGCCCCTCAGAGGGATGATGCTTTTAGATCGTGTCAAGTTTGCTCTGACGTATCGACCCCTGTGAACAGCAGCATAAAACACTGCCCTGCCTCACACATCATCCTCACAACAGTTACCATTTTTAATCCAAGTTTGCAGTCATTGTGTCAATCCACTTCTTTGTGTTTTTCACTGATATTGTTTTTTTAAACTTGATGTCATTTTTCAGGAACTGATCCCTCTCATGTACGTGACAAAAGTGCATTACCATCCTAGCTTCTAAGAAGCATTCTATCTGTAACTCCTCATACAGATTTGGGTTTACTGAAGTCCAATATATATTCAATATATTTTTAAACCAATCACTAATTCAGAAGCATCAATTCTATTCTGTTGTCCAGCTATCATATATGTATCGATTGAACCTACTCTTAATAGTGTCAGGCTCATTTTCATCCTCCAAGTAACATCTCTGCTTTTTCACATTATAGTGGTCTTTAGTTTCATATTTGCAAATGGAATATGGAATATGGAATATGTCTTTTGATTTCTTGACAACTACTTCCACGGTGGTTACTTGTGCTCTCAACTAAAATGAAATCTTTGGCAATTTTATTTTTATCCACTATCATGATGTTGCTTATTGGCCCAGCTATGATAATATTTGTGTTCTTTATGTTAAGGTGCAGTCTTTGATCTTCATCCACAGGTGCTTCAAGTCCTTGCCACTTTGTATCATTTGCCTATAACAGGTTGTTACTCTCACTCCACACTTGAAGCTGCATTCTTCTTCATTTCTCCCAGCTTCTTGGAGAACCACTTAACATAAAGATTGAATAGGTAGGGTGAAAGCTACAATCCTGACATACACTTTTCCTAACTTTAACCACTTTTGTTCTCTGAATAAACAGTTTCTGCAGGTGTACAATTAAGAGTCTACAATTCCCATTCTTCTCAGTGTTATCCATTATTCATTATGATCTGCTCAGATAAGAAAACACAAACTTTTTTTCCTGAAAATTCATGTTTCCAGACAAGATTCATCTGACATCAGTAACAACCTCTCTTGCCCCATGCCCTTCTCCAAATCCAGCATGAGCCTCCACTGTGCATACCATGGCTACCTTTGAACTACCCTCAGCAAATTTCTATCTATGTGTGATATTAGTGACAGTGTTTGACAATTTTGGCATTCTACTGCACAGCAGTGTCTGAAAATGCCTGAAGGTTTCTCATAGGGAAAAATGCTTTCTACAATTCTGATATCAAAAGAAGTGGTGATTCAGTGGTTGAATTCTTGTGGCAAACCAGGTTTGATTCTTGTCCAAAGTACAGCCACTGGGGGTTTGTAAGTTAGTAAGATCTGAGCAGATTACTAAGCAGTAAGGCCTAGAAAGGGATCTGCCTTCAGTAAACCCTGTGGAGCTACTCTGGTCCTATGGTCTGATCTCATTGTGCAAGAGGTCACTATAAGTCCAGAGACACCTCAGTAACCGCTAACAATATTTAGCACAATAGTATAAATTTTAAAAAATCATTTTATTGGGGTCTCAAACAACTCATATCATAATTCACACATAACCATTGTGCCAAGCACATTTGTGTATTTGTTGCCATCATCATTCTAAAAACATTTGCTTTCTGTTTGAGACTTTAGTATTAGCTTCCCATTTTTCCCCTCCCTCCGTGCCCCCACTTGATAATTTATAAATTATTATTTTGTCATGGCTTACCCTGTCTGACATCTCCCTTCACCCACTTTTTTGTTGTTCATCCCCCAGGGAGGGGGTTAAACGTAGATCCTTGTAACCGGTTCCCCCTTTCTACTCCACTTTCCCAGTATTGCCAGACGACTCTCACCAGTCGTCTTGAAAGGATCATCCTTCCTGAATTCCCAGTTCCTATTGTATATCCTCTAGTCTAGCCAGGTTTGTAGGGTAGAATTGGTATCATGATAGTGGGGAAGAGGAAGCATTTAAGAAGTGGAAGAAAGTTGTATGGTGTTGTATAATTTTAATTTATTGACAAAATATAAGTTGGGAGCAGTGAGGACTTGCAAGAGAAAAATAGAAATTAGGGGCAGTGAACACTCCATTACCCAGTGTACACTGGTGTTCTCGCTTGTGGCATAGCCAAGATAGGCCATGGATATTGTTGTCCCAGCACGGTGGTAATAGTTAACCATAATAAAGAGCACACATGGGAAAGTCCCATCCAGGACACCAGTCTGAAACTAGTTATTTCAGAATAGCACTAACAGAATTTTAAGAGTTGCTTGTCTGATATTTTCTTCTCTGGGAAGAGGATTCTTTTGATTAGAGATTCACACACACACACACACACACCCCAAAGAAAACACAAGGACTTCATGTTAGTAGTAGAGAAAGAAAATCAAAATTTCAACCCACAAAACTATCATTAATATTCCTCTGGAGAAACCCAAGAAACCCTGATCAATCCTAAGGCCATTACTAGACATATGCATATATCCCCCCCCCCGAAATTTCAAGTGTCCTTCTAGAAATTTACTAACTTATAAGACCAACTTTATATTCCATTTACCTGCCGAGTTACACAAAACTTCCTCTCACCAATTTTGATGTCAAAAAGCCCTTTCTCCAACTGATCTCAGGTAATATTTGGAATGGTTTCAGACTGAGCTTTCACACAGTGTAGGAAGCCCAACCCCCACCACCACCCCGTTTCCCTTAGTCTGCACCCAAGCATTGACCTATTGCACAGCCACCCAGGGCAAATGCTCTACCCACTGATGTCTGTGGAGTGTGGATCTGCTTCCTCACCCTCTACAAGTGCTATAACGTTTATATTTCCAGTTCCCATTTATGGACATGTCTCACCTCTCCTCATTCCACCTGGGGCATCGTGATCTTTACCAAATTGCTTACTGTTAGCAGAGCTAGTGAGTTCAGAGCAAGAGGCCGGCCCTTGGATCTGACGAATGAAGAGGACACCCCAGTTCCAAACCTGTAAAGAGAGGATAATCAGGTGTGCCCTTGACTACGTGGCCCTACCTTACCCCGGTGGTAAGATGTCTGTGTCTGATGTCAGCAATCAGAACCTAGATGTACATAACCCTCAACAATGTCAAAATAGTTATTTCTCCTCTGTGGAGACCATATTAGATTTCTGTGAAAAGGCCTCTCAGGATAAGGACAGGGGGTTGAGAAACTGCTCTCACCATCAACTTCCTTCAAATGCCCCAGCAGGCTGTCAAGTTAAGTCAAGGACCAGCATGAGACTTGGGTTTTCACAAAGTTGTGAGAAGTTAGACTCTGCGATGAGTTAAGCATGGCAGAATTCAAGAGTGTAGAGAGAACTGAATTTCAGAATCACAGAGCACGGGGTCTCCGTGACCCTTTCAGAGATCTATGATAGTTCCACAATGAGACTTGTGTTTCCTCCATGCTGGAAATTGGCAAATGGTTTCTCTGTGAAGCCCAGGTGGTTTTCAATGCTCAAACTACTGATATAATAAAATATCAAAAGGTTCTTTTTAATATGTCAAAAACATATTATCAAAAGGTTCTTTTTAATATGTCAAAAACATATTATCAAAATCATAAACCAAAAATATTTTCTGATGTCCTCTTTAAAACTGTATTAGCTTAATTTCTAAAGCATTTGGTCTGTGGTCTGCAGGAACCCTAATACCATTTTTCAGTCTTGATATAAATTTAAATATCATTTGAATTCTTTCTGACCATTAAACCAGAAATATGGCTGTGCTGAGACAAATTTGGGGCAAGTCCAAGGAGGGGTAGTCTTCCTTCAAGCTTATAAAGAACTGGATAATTTACCTGGGCATGCCTTTAATGGATTATAAAAAATAGCTGCATGCTATTTAGTTTACCACCCGTTGTCTGTCAGTTTGGCATACTGTGGTGGCTTGTGGGTTTCTATAATGCTGGACGCCCTGTCACTCGTATTTCAATAATCAACAGGGTCACCTAAAGTGAACATGTTTCAACAGACCTTTCAGAGTACAAATAATGCATCAGCTACCAACTTCAGAGGAAATAGCCAATGTATTGTTAGATACTGAAGGCCTAATGAATGGAAGCAAAACATTATCGGACATAGTGCCAGAGGATGGGCCACTTGGGTCAGAAGGCACAAGAAATGGGATTGATAAGAAGTTCTTTTTTCAAAGTAGAGTTGCCCATGCTGACAGCAATGAAGTAAAGTCTGGGGGAGTGGAGCCATCAGGACCGTCATTTGCTCATGGGGCACGACTTAAGGCAAGAAGAAACTACTGCAAAATCTATTAATAATAGGAACTTGGGATGTATAAGGTATAAACTTAGGGATGTTAGAAACTGTCAAAAGTGAGATAAAATTGACTGGGCCATATTAAATCATAAAAACATAAGGGCTACTACACTGGAAATGACAGAATCAAGAGGAATGGTGTTATATCCATTGTCATAATGGGCATTTCAAGATCTATTTTGTCACTGATTTTATTTCTTAATTTATTTTTCAAAACTGCATCCAAATCCAATACAGATATCATGCCATTCCATAGTTCAATTACATCAAGCAATATTAGATAATTGCTACCAAAATCAGTTTCAAAATATTCTCTTCTTTCTTAAGTTCCTTGATATCAGCTCCTCATTCCCTCATTACCCCCTTGCCTCACCAGGAACCCTTATTCCATTTGTTTTCTCTGTAAGTCCATCAATCCTGGGTTTCATATACAAAAAAAAGAAATATATGCAGGAAAAATTCAGGAGGACTACTTACAATGAAAAAAATCATCAGAGATAAACCCCAATATGAAAAAAGAAAGAAAATGTTGAAAACTAAGTCAGCCCTAATGTGTATCACAGGGAAGATCAAGTGAGAAAGTTTTAACCAGTCAAGTCAGCACTATCATGTTGCTCTCCTATAGTTATCTCTCTAATACTCTGTTTGATAACCAGTGTATTCCCACCCCTCCATTATGAATACAGAAAAATCGCCAGAGACTTATTTCTGGTGTAGAGTTCACAAATGTATCTCCGACTTCCACTGTTATCCATTGTCTGCTAAAATCCAGAATTTCATAATTTAAGCTCTGATACTATTCCCTCCATTGGTTTCAGATGATATGATTTACAATTCTTGAGTCACTGATGTTGATATGCTTTGTTCATGTGTACTTAGTTGACATTTCAATAAGAAAGTTGCTTGTTTATACATAAACCTATAAGATCCCACACGCTATTTTACCTGATAACTGGGTACCATCTAATTTTGTCACCACACTTTGTTATAGCACACACAACTCATGTGTTCCCTTCTGGATGGTATCAAGATCTATCTTGGAATACTATGCAGTGATAGTACTTTATATATTCTCTCTCAAGGAAATCCAATCAATACAGCTAGTATTCCATTTTGTACACCATTAACATCTTCTTCAGTTTGAAATTGATCAAATGCATAATCAAGATGCAGTGATGATTATTCATGATTAGAAGGTAAAAACTAGGAACACAGAGTAAGGATGGAAAGTTGGGAAATATGGTCTTGGTGATAAAAACAAACCTGGAAAGCACATGATAAAGTTTTGCAAGACCTACACTTTATTCATAGTAAATGCCTTTTTGTACCAACACGAATGGCAACTATACCCATGGACTTCTCCAGATACAATATACAGAAATCAAATTGACTATATCTGTAGGAAGAGATGATGGAGATGGGCAACACTCTCCCTCTTTGAATTTCACCATCCTGTTGACAAGCCCCATGAAGCCATGCTGATGGCAACCAGAGACCTGGAGATGTATATACCACATTGGAGCTGCCTGTTATCTTCCAACATTCCACATCTTTGTACATCTAAAGCGAAAATTATGGACTAATATCAGACATATGGGCTAATGTCAGACTTGATCTGGATTAAGCTGAGATCTTTTCCAATATACATTTTTCTTTAATATAAAACTCCCTTTTGCACTTATAAGAATATTTCTGAACTTGTTTCTCTAGTCAATTGGGCCTAACACAATAACAAATTATGGCTAGTCTTGAGAAGAATGGGGATTCTAAAACTCACCATTGTGCACCTGCTGAATTTGTACATTGCAGTAGTGCCAGCAAAGCAAGGGTTTAAAATCAGGAAAGGTGTGTGACAGACGTGCATCCTCTCACCATGCTTCTTAGATGTGTACACTGAGCAAGTTATCAGAGAAGCTGCATTACAGGAAGGCGGATGCAGCATCAAAATAGGAAGAAGGCTAAGCAACAACCTGTGATGTTCATATGATACATATGATGTTCACATGATACATATCATGTTCATATGATGTTGAAAATGAAGAGGACTTGAATCACTTGCTGATAAAGATAATGAATTGCTGCCTTTAGTGTGGATTATGAAGCAATGTAAAGAAGACCCCAAATCCCCACAACTGAAACAATAGATAACATCGTGATAAATGGAGAAAAAAAGCGAAGTTAACACAGATTTTGCCTTTTTTGGATCCACAATCAATGCTCATGGAAGCAGAAGTCGAGAAATCAAAAGACACATTGCCCTGAGCAAAGCTGCTGCACAAGACCTCTTTAGAGTGCTGAAAAGCAGGGAGTGTATTTTGAGGACTTTACGGTGTACTCACGCCCTGGAATTTTCTATTGCTTCATATGCACTTGAAAGTTGGACGTGGACTAAGGAGGACCACAGAAGAATAGATGCATTTGAAATATGGTGTTGTTGAAGAATATGGAAGGAACTGTGGACTGCCAAAAAAGCAAACAAATCTGTTGAGGAAAAAAGTATAGCCATAAAGTTCCTGGAGGCAAAGATAATCAGACTCTGTTTCACGCATTTTGGACACATTGTCAGTAGAGACCAGTTCCTGGAGCAGGATGTGATGTTTGGAAAATCAGAAAGGCAGCAAGAAAATATAAGACCCTTTACAGATGGACTGATACAGTGTCTGCAACCATGGATTCAAACCTAAGAAGCACTGGGTGGATTGTGCAGAACTGGGGAGTCTTTCATTTGGCTTACCTAGGGTAGATATGAGTCTGAACCAAGTGGATGTCACCCAACAATAAGAACAACGATGAGTCTTTCTCCAATCTGGAGGCCATGTTCTTTTTCATATAGACCACCTTCTGGGATTGTACAGGTACACATACCCTCTGTCAGGCCCACATGTACATTCGTGGGTGTAGTTCCATTGACCTTTACACCTCCATTTATATGAGTGTTTGTCTACAGATCCATTTATGTATGCCGTGTTGTCAGCCCAGAAGGGACATTGATTCTGCCTGAATTGTTGTACATGTTTCTCCCATGCATGAACAAGTAGGGTGCCCTCTTCCTCAGGGTAAGGCAAGGAAATGAAAGGTAAGGGAAATGAAGGATAGATAAGCTCCACTGTCCTCTTCTCATCCAGATCTGAATGAATAGCTTGGGAACCAATGGAACATTAAAAAAATCAATTTTATTGTCAATATTTTTAACAATAAAAGACTGCACACACACCCCACCCTCTAAGGCTATGACATGGACTAGGTGAATGGGTTGACCCAACTCAAGAAAAAGAATTTCCTAAGCACCCATAGGTATGTCTCTCTCAAAAGCTTTATGGAGAGCCCAAACCCCAAGGGTTTACACATAAACATATTCAGAGAATTTCAAAGAGTTTGTGAAAAAAATCCATTATTGCTTTATTTTTCCACAAATGTTTCCACAAATGTTTCCACACAGTTTCTGAGAAAACTGAAATTAGGCTGGTGGGTATTCAAGACTTTGTCATAATTGCAGAGGGTGAGAAGAGAGAGGTGCTCTGCAAACAGACAAAGTGAAATAGAATATGCCAAGAGAAAGACAAAGAGACAAATAGGCTCAGGATACAATCAAAGTATAGGGTTCAGTTTTGAATGCAGACAAACAAGAAGGTTGGCTGATCAGTGTTTCAATCTACTCTGTCTCGTTCTAACCTCAATGTGTTAGCTTCAGTACCCTCATGCCTCCATGCATTGCAAGACAAACTTCATAGACTGCCACACACTAGGGCCGTATACTATTCCAAGGATGAGTTGCACACTAACTAACTTATTAAATAAATAGCTCTATGTCAAAGACTCTATTTTATACCCATTTGATGGGTAAAAAATTAAAGCCCTGAAATTAAGTGGCTAGGTCTCACAGTCTGTAGATACTGAATTAAACTTCAGAATCTATAAAATTATTTTTACTTCTTAGTGACTTTGTTTCTTTAGAAGTATTCCCTTCATTATTACTCTACATGGCAGCAACACCAATGGGCTTTAATAGAAAGGTAGTACCTGTATTTACCTACCCCCACCGCTGACAGAAAATCAAATTTTTTGCGCTGGTGTCCATTTTCATTTAGTCCTTTCCACTGGGTTGGTACAATTTGATCATATGTTAGTTGGTAAAGAACCACTATCTGAAGTTGTTTCATCTTGCATCCTGCTCATTCCAGCATCTCCATACGACCCCTCCTCTTATGCCTTACAGCAACTAAAGGAAGTGATAGCTCACATCTGAGCTGATGTGATATATTCATTGTTAGAGGTGAGTGCTAACAGTGTCCAGGGGGTAAATGAAAACCCCTACCATTGGGCTCATCCTGACTCATAGTGATCCTGCAGGACAAAGTCACAGGGTTTCTGAGACGGTCAATCTTTGACCAAGGAAAAAGCCTCCTCTTTCTCCCATAGAGTTGTGGGTTTGAACAGCCAGCCTGGTGGCCATCAGGCCAATGCTTGTCTCACATCTCTATCAGGGCTCCTGACAGTGTCCAGAGTCATCATTTATCTCTTTGGAACAGGTTTGGAGGCAGTGAGTTGTGAGTAGTGAAAATCGAGAAGGCGATCTTGGAGTCCAGGTGTCCTCAGGAGAAAGCGGTTCCAGCAGGGCTTACATCAGAACACCTAATGATACAAGTGCAGGCAAAGCTCAGCACTCCCATTTCTGGAAAGACCTCCACTTTTCATGGGAATACTATCCTTACAAGCATAAATATGGAGCCTTCAGGCCTAGTGACAATTTTAATGGACGCTCTAAAAAAATCTGTAAAAATGGTTAAGATTTAACATGACTGAGTTCCTCTGTGCTTCTTTTTATGTGTCTATAAAAGTGATATCATCCAAGCAGAAGTGGAGATGATTAATCTGGCTGCAGTCTTCAGGGAGAGATTGAAGGCAGGGTGCCAAGCAGGGATAGTGGCAAAGATCCAGGTGACATTCAAGGGTCCAAGTCAGCCAGACCTTGGAAAGTTAGATAATGGGAAGGAAGAGAAAGGAACCATCACAAGAAGCAGATGGGTGCAGAGGGAAACCACAGAAATCACAGGGGAAAGCATGATGTAAGAAATGTAAAGTGAAAGGTAGAGGGGGTTTATTTTGTATGTGTCAAATAGGAGCTAGAGACTAGCCTAAACTACAGTGAGAAGGAAGAACCAAAGAAATCACTAGGTTGAGGGTGTTATTGTTACTAGGTTCCACAGAGTGGATGACTACCCATAGTGACCCTTTGCACAGCAAAACAAAACATTGCCTATCCTGCGCTGGATTTCCTCATAATTGTTTCTGTGCTTGAGCCCATTGTTGCCACCACTGAGCTAATCCATCTCCTTGAGGACCTTCCTCTTTTTCAATGCCTTTCTACTTTACTGAGCTTGATGTCCTTCTCCAGGGACTGATCTCGCCTGATGAGATGTCCGAAGAATGTAAGATGAATTCTTTCCATGCTTTCCTCTAAGGAGCACGTGGGTCTTACATCTTCTAAGACAGGTCAGTTTCTCCTTTTAGCAGTCCACAATGCTTTCAATATTCATCTCCAGCACCACAATTTAAGTGCATCCATCCTTCTTCGGTCTTCCTTATTCAATGTCCAATTTTCACATGTATATGAGTGAATTGAAAATAGCACAGCTTGGTCAGGTGTGCCTTAGTTCTCTAACTAACAGCCTTGCTTTTCAATACTCTAAGCAGATCTTGGACAGCAGGTTTCCTTATTGTAACTTGTCTTTTGAATTCTTGTCAGCTGTTTCCATGAACATTGACTGTGGATCAAAGCAAGACAAAATCCTTGACAACTCATCCTTTTCCCCATTTATCAGGATGTTGCCTCTTGGTCCAATTGTGAGGATTTTTGTCTTCTTTACATTGTCGTAATCCACACTGGAGGCTGCAATCCTTGATCATCACCAGGAACTGCTTCAGGTCTTCCTCGCTTTTAGCAATCAAGACTGTGTCATCTGCATATCACAGATTGTTAGTAAGCCTTCCTCCAATCCTGATGCTGCATTCTTCTTCATATAATTCAGTTTCTCTATTTATTCAGCATTCAGTTTCAGCAAATAAGATGAAAGGATGCAAGCCTGTCACACATTTTTCCAGATTTTAAACCAAGCAATGGTCCCTTCTCCGGGGATTTCTGTTTGCACAACTGCCTTTTGATCAATGTACAAGTGCAGCATGAGCATAATGAAGTGTTCTGGAATGCCCATCCCTCTCAAGGCAATCCACATTCTGTTATAATCCACTTAGTTGAATGCCTTGACATATCAATAAAACACAAGTAATCATCCTTCTGATATCTTCTGCTTTTATCCAAGGTCCAGCTGACATGAGCAATGATATCCGCTGTATTCTATATCATCTTCCAGACCTGGCCTAAACCTCAGACAATGTACTGCTGCAATCATTGTTGGTAATTATCCACAAAAAAATTTATTTTCGTGTTATATCAATGATATTGTTCTACCAATTTGAACATTGGATTGGCTCATCTTTATTTGGAATGGGCACAAACACAAATCTCTTCCAGTCAATGTGATAAACAGCTACGGTCCAAATTTTCTGAGTGCTTCTAGTATCTCTCAGCTTGTTGAAAACTTTCCATTGATATTCCATCAGTGATATTCCTAGGGCCTCGTTTTTGGCTCAGGCTTTCAGTGCAGCTTGAACTTCTTCCTTCAGCACCACTGTTTCTTGCTCATATACTACCTCCTGAAATGGTGGGGTGCCACCGGTTCTTTTGGGTACAGCATCATTGAATATTTTTCCCATATAATCCTTCAATGTTGCTGTTGACGCTTGAATTTTTTATTTAGGTCATTTAGTTTAAGATATTCTCTCTGTGTTTATCCTTTCGTTTGCTTGTTTTCTAACTCTGGATATTTGCACATTTCACAATTATAGCTTGGATGGTAGCTCTTCCATACACACAGGGGTCCTTTTCAGCAAGGGGATCACTGTCAAGGACAGCAGCCTTTAAAATATGGAGAAGGGGTAAGCTTTTTGTGGCAACATGTATGGAGAGGGAAGGGAAATAAGGAGAGATCCTCACAGCTTCCCACTTGTAGAAGGTAGGAAGGAAAGGTTACCAGAAGAGAGAAACTTTAGGAAAGTAAAAAGTCAACCAAGAACTATTGTCAGAGCTACAGCTTCCATTAATACCATTTTTTCCAGGTGATAGAAAAAGCCAGTGCACCTGAGCTGCTGTGGACGGGGTTTTCACATCCTTCAATCTATAGAAGGTGATCAGACTATCACCTGATAATTAAAATAGATAAATGCCTGTATGATCAGATGAAATGATCTAACTGATTTCTAATTCTGATTTGCCCCACCCATTTTCATATATCCTGATCAAGAATGGGTTGTGGGCCACTCAGAGTCCTAAAATGGTACCTTTCTGAGCAACTTCATCATTGACTCTAGGGCTATGATGAAGCCTTCCTGGAAAATATCTTTCCTTTCTTTCCTGAAATCGCTCTCTAAAACAGACAAATCCACCAACCATGGAAGAGGATGCTGAGCAGAGACCTAACAGAGTGAATGGGTTCTGAAGGAGGTGATGGTCACACTGGACAATTCTGGAGCACAGAGGTTTAAGTGTCTCCTCTCTGTACACATGGGGTGAGACTTTCAAGTGTTCATGGGCACCGGAGACACAAAGGCCTTAGTTGCAATAGTACATTCAGAAAACATGCCTCTTTCTGTTCGCTTTTCTTTCTTTTTTTTTCTTTTCACTTTGCTAGTGATTATGAGCAGCGTAATCTGTGGACAAGGAGCCCTGGTGGTACAGTGGGTAACACTTGGCTGTTAACTGAAAGATTTTCCATTTGAATCTATCCAGTGGCCCCACAAGAGAATGTCTGAGTAATCATCTTCCATAAAGATTACAGCCTAAAAATCCTGATGAAACTTTTCTACTCTGCTGAATGAGATCATCATGAGTAAAATTATACCCTCAAAGTACCCTGACAATCATGGTTTTTTTGAAATATAGAGAAAGAAAGCTAATATCATCCCACTAGGAATGTTCCCTAATGCCCAGAAGGTTCCATGCCACCCTCCACCTAGAATCTTTCAAACACATGGCCTCATCACAGAGCAGTCCTCTGAAGGCACAGACTATGCATAAAAGATCTTTGGTGCTCATTAGTAATGCATTAGGTCACAACAAAAAGTAGCAAAGCCTTGGGAAAAAATCAGAGGACTATTAAATCAAGGCTTTCCAATGGCGAACTATTTGAGAAGCCTGCTCCCTTGAGAGAAATGGTGAAGATTTTAAACCCCTGAGATTTAGGCCTAGATTAGCTGGCTCAAATGGGCCTTTTGAAGTTCTCTGACTTTGAGGTTGGATGTGGCTATGGTGAGTGGGAAATGCCCACCCTCAGGATCAGGCTAACATTGCATGTACAGCCCACTATAGTCTTCATGACCTACAGCAGGAGGTGCGTCTAAGTCACAGAAAGCTAACAAAGCACTAGGTAGAAACATGGCTCTAAATAGGGCTTATCTGAGCCTGTGGAGTGCTTGGTCCACCAACAGAGCTGCTGGGTGAGATGGTCCAGTTAAGAGGTAGGTCCTCTAGGAAGAATCAATGGTCTTAAAATTAGCACACTCAAGAGAAAAAGGAAACATCTTATTGGTCCTTGAACACTGTTCTCATTCAGCAGATGATGATACCAGTTACTGTGGTAGTTACAAATCAATTGTCAATTTGAGACCTGCAGGTAAAACAGTGGAGTTTGGCCTTTAAATCTGGTCACAGCATGCCACACCCACATGGAGACAGGTGAAAATGGATGAAGAGAAGGAGAGCCGGTCCGGTCCCCATGCTGTCCCAATTCCTGCCCATGATGCTCAGAGGACTACGTTCCTGCAGGGGGTGCTGGGCAAACAACAACAGGGCCTGTCACACTGTCTTCCTACAGACAGCGACAAAGGACATTTTGGGAGACACAGCAGGGAAGCAAGGCGGTCTGTGTCCCCAAAATGGACCAAATCAAGAAGGGAGCACTCCTGGCTGGACGGTCTGGAGGAAAGAACAACTAGACCGATGGTTCCTAACAGCCGTGGGGGAAGAGGGATAGGAAGGGGGGCATGGACAGTCTCAGGGATGGAGGGGACAACCGGTGGTCCCCAATCAGTGGGGAGGAGAGTGGGGGAGGCCTAATAGGGCCAAAGTGAGTATAATGTAACAGAGATGAAGTTTTGAAACTCAAATGAAGACTGACCACAAAAGAGGGACAGGAGGAAGGCAGAAGGAAATAGAAGAACGAGAAGACAAAGAGCACTTGCTGACACAGACATCTATGCATGTAAAAATAATTATCTATGAAAATGGGGGAATAAGTTCAGGAACATATAGTTATAGGCTTAGTACTAAGGCAGCAGCTGGAACTTGGGCCCCTACCCAGTCACTCCCTCAACGCAAGAACACTTTGCTGTATGAATCTGACCATGATCCTCACTGGCCCAATATGATCACTAAAGTCAAATAGGTGCATAAGCAAATGTGGTGAAGGAAACAGATGGCACCAGATAGCAAAAGATATACAGTCTGGGGTCTCAAAGTCTGAAGATAAACAGTCAACTAGCTGAGAAGTATCCAAGTCCACACAGAAGAAGCACACCAGCCAGTGTGGCTGAGAGGTGTCAAAAGGATCAGGTCTCAGACATCAAACAGGAAAATCCACATTACTGTGTATGCACTTTCCTGAGATGATCACTGAGGACAAGTGGGGACAGGAGAAAGAGTGGTGAAGATGGCTCATGGTACCCGGCTATCAAGACATAATGCCTGAGGCCTCAAAGGTTTGAGGATGAGGAAACAGTGCACCAAGGCCTACCACAGAAGAAGCACACCAGCCTGTGCGACCATGAGGGGTGGAAAGAACCAGGCTATCAGGCATCAAAGAACAAAAAGCATATCATTATGTGCCCACCCTCCTGACACGATCACTGAGGACAAAAGGGTGCCGAGGCCAGACAGAGCTGAGGAAATTGATGGCGCCCAGCCACCAAACGATAAAGCAGCTGGGATCTTAAAGGCTTGAAGTTGAACAAGTGGCCATCCAGTGCAGAAACAGCAAAGCCCACATAGAAGAAGCGCACCAACCTGTGTGATCACGAGAGGCCGAAGGGAGCAGACATCAAACATCAAAAAACAAGGATTAAATCAGTAAGAATGAGGGGGTGAGTAGGGTGGAGACCCAAAGCCCACTTGTAGGCAATTGGACACCCCCTTACAGGGGAGTCATGGGGAGGAGATGGGTCAGTCAAGGCGCAGTGAGGTAGCAATGAAGCATAAAACTTTCCTCTAATTCCTGAAGGTTTCCTTCCCCCAACCACCATGGTCCCAACTCTGCCCTGCAGTTCCAGCTGGTCTGGAGGAGGTGCACTGGTGGAGATGGGAGCTGGAAATGCAGGGAACTCAGGATGGATGAACCCCTTGGGGTCATTGGTGGGAGTGGAGTTGCCGGATGGTTGGAGGGAGAGTGAGGTGGGGAAAAGAAGCCATCTATGAGGATCTGCAGACAGTCTCCTATCTGGAGGACGGACGTAGGGAGGAGAGGGCAGGGGGAGATGTCGGGCAGTATAAGATATGACAAAACAATAATGATTGCAGAGCAATGAGGACTAGGGGGGAAGAGGGGAACAGGATGGAGAGGGAAGGAAGAGAGGCTCATATCAAGGGCCTACATGGAAAGGCAGATGTTGGGAGAATGTTGACGAGGGCAGGCAAGTGGGGGTGCTTGGCACAGTATATGTAACTATGTATTGAACTACTATGTATGATGAAAAGCGATATATGAGCTCCCAATAAAATGATTAAATTAAAAATAATAATAATAAATAGATCCGGTCACAGCTTGAGGACCTCATTTGGAGACACTAAGGTGATAAATAATAGCTTGTTGGAGGCAGAACACATGTTCACTCCCTGCGAGATATTTCTGATGAGAAGACTCATGAAGCTACCCTGACGCAGCTAGAGCCCTTGGTGCTTGCTGAAGGAGCCCCTGGAGACCCCTGACAGCACTGAGATGTTTACACCACCACTGGATCCACAAGACTTCCCAGCCACTGGCCTGTGATCTTCGTGAATTTGGTATCATTGCATGTGTTTCATAAGTCTGAAGAGGACTTTATAGGTTGGTATCAGACATATGGGCTAATATCAGACTTATGGGCTTGATCTGGACTGGGCTGGGATATTTTCTCAATATTCAATTGCTCTTATATATAAATCTCTTTCCTGTACACATATGAGTGTCTATGAATTTATTTCTCTAGTCTACCCAGACTAGCACAGTTGCCTAGGAATTAAATGGCGAGCACATGCTTACAACCCTGAGGCCATTTGAGAAGACCAAACCAGTTGCAATTTGTATTGACTCTGATTGATAGTGATAATATGTGGAAAAGAGCAAACTCCATGGGGTGGAGCAGGGTTTATGGGATGATTTTTTTGCAAGTAGAGTGCCAGACTTTTCTTTAATCCCAGCTCTGCTGTGTGGGCTCAGAGTTCAGACTTTTGTTTAGTGTCTTTGAGCTTAACCATCCATGTGGAAGGTCAGAGGTAAGGAAAAGGAAGACACCAGACCACTGAGGTTCCAAAAAAGTAGCACTGTCTCAGAAGCACATTACAGGCCCTCTCAGACAAAGCCTGGTTTCTAAACAGGTCAGGGACAATCGATTTTCCTACCATGATCCCAGCTCTAGGACTGACATGGCACATTCAAGAGGGGACAGACAGGGTGTCTGTGTTTCATGTAGCCTTTTCAGAAAACTTGCTGTTGTTGCTGTGAAGTGCCGTTGGATAAATGTTGAGTCCTCACAGTCTCACAGAACGCAATAGGACCACCCCATATTGTCTAGGCTGCAGTCTTCACAGAAGCAGACTGCTGGGTCTTTCTCCCACAGAGGAGCTGATTGGGCTCCCACGTCTCATCTTTGGGTTAGCTGTTAAGCACTAACTTTTGCACCATCAAAGCTCTATCCTGCAGAACTCTGCCTGACCCCAATATACTCAGTGATGTATTTTTCCCTCTTTGGGACAGTGATTTGGCATTTTAAAAAGCAATAACAAGCAATAAAACCCCTTTACTTCAAAGTCCCAATTTTAGCAACTTCCTTGTACTTGTCCTCTCCTGTGCTCCCAATGACAACCTCCTCCTCTTCTATCTCCTTCACCTCCATTCCTTCTATGAGCCCTGGGTCACCCCAAGTTCCTTTCATGATTCAAGGCACAGCAGCAGATAGTGTGAGCAGTGACCTGGGACCAGGATGAGTAACAAAGACACCTACCGACCACCGATGGTCTGACTCATGCTGCAGGGTGATGAGAATGCCTGGGAGACCTATCGACAAATCTGCTCACTCAGACGTGAGGGATTCTCTGTGATCCTGATGCTCCAGCCACTTCAGAAAACACTGGTCTGAATGCAGGCTTCTCCGTGACAGGAGTTAGGATCAAAAGGACAGCTTAGTTATGGAGACAAGGAACAAAACTTGCTGGAATGAATACAGCTCATGAGACAGCAAAGCCCTATTGAACTGTAGTTTTCTGGTTTCTTTGCTTTGGGGAGTTTTCGTGTTTGTTTGCTTGTTTTGGAAGGGTATTAGCTTTTTTTTCTCTTTTCTTCTCTTTGTTAAGATGGTTTATGGATCTCATGTGAGGCATAGGCAGCTTCTCTCAGAAAAATGCTCTGTGGAATACCATCGGGTGGATGCTGTTGATTGACTGCTGAAAAGTGCCACCAGACAACACTTGGGCTGAAAGAAGGCCCAGAGCCCAGAGTTCTGTCTTAATAGACCAACTTGTGGGGATAACTAGGGCTCCACATCTATAACACATCGCATACCCATGAAAACTCTTCAGACATTTTGATGGGAGCTCTCACCTTTCCTCACTACTTTGTGTTTGGAAGGCTCTGTGGACAGCAGCAGACTGGACAAAAACTACAAGGCCTTCCTGAGACTGATGTCTCTATAGCAATCTACACCTCCCATATGGGACACTCAACTAAATCAACTCCTCTGGGGAGCGGCTGCCATTTAGAAGAGAACCAACATCCCCAAACAGGTCAGGGCTCATGTAAATCTTATAACCTTGTTTACTGACCTGCAAGACCCTTTACTCTAAACCGAAGTCTTCCAGAAAGTAAATCTCATGGCCCCATCACTCTAGGGAGGTGGATCGGGTCAAACACTTGTCTCTTTATGACAGACTTCTGTTAGGAGTTACAATATCAAAGAATAATGTCATTATCATCACCTACATTCAATCAATAAGAGATTCAGATGTATTCAGCACCTGCTATGTGCACAGTACTCAATGGAATGGGGCACGTTGAGGAGTATTACACCAAACTGTAACACACCAACACACAGTCCTTAAGAACTGTTTATTCACAGACCCACTCACTCACCATCTAACCACATCACCTCATAGAGTTCAGCATTTAGCTGGACCCCTCAGGACCCCCTCACATAAAACAGATCCCATTTTCCTCCCCATCGAGAATGTATACATTCCAGCAAGTAGCAATGGTTCTGAATCACAGAAAACCACAGCAAAAGTCAGAACAGGAAGACGCTTGACCTGGGATCTTGGAGCATCAGTAGGCTCTCAATTGGTGGAAAAAGGGGCAAGAAGCATGCTAAGAGAAAAGTAATACAGCCATGTTAGGGGTGGGGCTGTAAATGCAGAAGCAACCTGGCAACAAAGGATAGAATGTGATAAATTTCCAATGAGTGCTTCTGGCAATACACAGCGACAAGGTAGAAAGAAACACTGCCTGGATTAGGATGATCAGGAAAGGCTGCATCTGGCAGGGCAGGCTGCTAAGGGATCGCTCCTTGGCATATTTGGGAAAAAACCAACAACACTGCAATTGACTTGATCCTGTTCATATCAAGCCTACAGGACAAGGTAGAACTGGCCCCTGTGGGTTTCCAAGACTAACTATAGAAGGAGAAAAGCCTGTAGTTAGCAGCCCAACATGGAATGACTGCAGCACCACAGCAAGGTATATTAGAGCCAATATTGCAGCATGCCTTGGACTTTTGGACCCAGATTTAAATCTATTGTTAGAAACAGACAACTGTGCAACCTTAGGACAGGAAAATGGCTGGAAGAAAGTAGTGTTTGCTTCCCCTCCTTGGAAGAGGCAATCCTATCACTGCAGGGATTCAGCTTCTGTGGAAAAGTCAGAGTGGGAGTGGGAATGGAAGGACTAGAACTCATTTCCAGCCTCCTGGCTAAAGCTCTCCTGGGAGAAAGAACTCTTCTCCCTTTTCACTGTTCACAAAGCTGTCCTCCCTTGCTGTCCCTCCAACACAGTTCATACCTTGTGAGGAACATTTGTTGCTCTTTTTTAAGAGAGGTTTTGGGGTTTTTTTTAATCAAAACCAAAATGGAAATATCAAGGCCTCCTGAACACAGCTTACTTTAAAACACAATTTCCCACTTGCTCCCTGTGGGTGTTTAGGTGCCCTTCTTCTTCCATGATTGCTCTCGGCACACTACTAAGATGTGGTTTCTCTTGAAGCTTTGGAGTCCAGGTGACCTTTTGTGCTATATTTTATCACAGCCAATTGCCCATTGGCTAAACTAGACGACTCACCAGCAGGACCTGTGGGAGACAAATGGGAAGGGAACAGCATTCAAATACCAGGCACTACTCCAAAGAAGGCATAGAGTATAGAATGAAGAGCACACAGAATCAGTTTAGTGTATTTCTTCCTAATGTGAAATTACAATGATATCCTGTTATGTGTACAGTGAGTGTCCTGTCTTTCCCCCCTCTTTCATGTAAGTTCTTCCCTATATCAGTTTGCAACTTAACCCACCTTAGATCTCTTTATCTGGCTAACTCTTACTCACTCTCAATGCCTCAGTATCCATAGCAGTCCTTCCAAAAAGATTTCCCTGTTCAGCAGCATCTCAAGTGACAGGCTCTCTTATCTATTGCTTTATTCCTATATTTATTTTCTCATAATCCTGATCAATAATATTCTAATTTCTCAATTACATGAGGGCATGAAATTCTATGAGGAATAATTGTATTCTCTATGCCTAGAATAGTCTCAATTGCATATGAAGCATGCAGTAAATATTTTTGAATCAATTAATGGATGCCTGGATAAAGAGATTCATAGAGGAAAAGACAGTTGATGAATGTATGAATGTCATCTTTTAGAAACTTTATCTTTAAAGGCACATAATATCTTATTGTAACAATATAGCATAATTGTACCTTAGTTTTCATTTTGTTTGTTAACACAACGTGTTGTTTATTTTCCTCACTAAACTCTGAACAAAATTACAATATGTAGAATATTGTGGTTTAGATAGATGCACCTTGATGTTGCCCTACAACAAGTACTTGATAAACCCAATAAGCAGCTTCCATGATTCCAGATCCCTGTGCATCAAAGGGAAGGTTGAAGAATTGGACTGATAGCATGTGGAAAGAGAGTTAGAATGAAATCAGAAAGCTCAGAGGTTCTCAGAGGGTGCATGCCCAGCCAGCTGGCCCAGCACAGCATGGTTATTTTGAGACCGCAGCAAATAACAGCCCTGGGCAAAGAGCCCAGGAAGGCAATTTCACAGAAAATGCAGCTGGAGGCAGAGATACTAAGTGACTGAGCCTGGGAAGAAATGAGGTGGGCGGGTCATGTGCTGGTCCAAAGGAGCCTGAGGAGGAAACACAGGGAGTCCCATAGCTTTGAAATAGGGGAACACATGGGAAGTGCCCCAGGAACAGAATAAGCAGACTGAGTCATTGGAGCCTTAAAACAAGAAATTGATAAGACAAGGAATATAACTTCGTGGAGTGACTAGGGTGAGTGAAGGAAAGTGGGAGAGAATTTCAGAATACCTGATATATGCAGAGAAAGGAGCCTTGAAATTAATGACAGTGGTACACCTCCATTTGGACAGTGGATAGTCATTGAACAGTGTAAAAATCAGAAGTTTCCCCTCCACCAGCTTCATGATAATCCCTCTTCATGACTTATTTGAGAATCCCCACTTTAATGTTTGCGTAATATTGGTTTAGTTGTTAAAGGCCTTTAATTTTTGTTTATATGAAAGTATCCTATTTTCACTGTCATGGTTGAGGGATAATTTTCCTGGAATGTGATTTGTACTTTTAGAGTTTCATAGGTGCAATTCCATTGCTTTCTTGCCTACATTGTTTCTGCTGAGAAATCAGACCTTAGTCTTATTTGCTTTCCTTTGCAGGTAATGTTTCATTTGTCCCAAATATCTTTCTAGTTTATTTGTCTTTTATTTGGGAAAGTTCAACGGTGATATGTCTTGGTGGTTTTTGTTGTTGTTGTTGTTGTTGTTGTTGTTGTTGTTGTTGTTACTGTTTGCTTGCTTTTTAAGCAGTCTATTCTGTTTAAGGGTTTGCTAAGGCCCTCTTTGTCTTTCATAGTATTTGGGAAGATTTCAGACAACAAATTCTCAACAATTTTCTCAGAAAGTTTTGTTTGTTGATTTGTTGATTTTGCTTGTTTCTTTCTGTCCTAAAACTCTGATCAGATTTCCCTTGATAGTTTTCCACATAATTCTTGAGGTTCTTAATTTCTCTTTTTGTTCTTCTGTTCTTTTTTTTTCTGATGATCTCTCAGGAAAATTTGTATTTAGAAGCTTTTCTTTTATTTCACTATTTGTGCTTTCCAACAAATCAATTCTATTATTTTCCCCCTTCAATGTATTATCTCATTCTGAAATTTTAATAGCAATCATCTGGATTTCTGCTTGCTGTTTTTTGTTTTTTGTTTTTGGGGGAGGGGGGTTTTGTTTGTTTTTAGGCATCACTGCCCTCAGGTGGTGGGAGTAGGAGGCCCAGCCTTTGCTCCTGGGAGCCAGAATTGAACCTCCATCCCAGTGGGCCGCAGTCCCTTGCACAACCACTACGCCACCGGGGCTCAGCCTGTTTGCTGTTTTTATAGTATCTTATTCCCTGCTTAGCTTTGCAGTTTGTTCTTAAAATGTTTTCCTGAAATTTTCAGTAGTTCTGCCTGTGTTTTACGGTATTTTGTCTGTAATTGCCTTGATCATTCCCTCCACCTGCTGACGGTGCATCTCTATTATTCTTTTGAATTCCTTATCATGTAATTTTGATGTTATTTCTTCCTCAGAAATGTTTTCTAACTTTATTTTGGTCACCATTTGAACCACTCTATCTTATTCTTTGTATTAATTGATGCTAGATGTTGTCTCTAAACATTATATCTTATTGGTGATCATAGGTTGATATAATGCTTTCTTTCTTTCTTTTTGACTAGCAGAAGAGTTGGTTTGATTTTACTTTTTACTTTGTTTTACTATGCCTGAGTGAGTGGGGTGAATATATTACTCTGCTCCCCAGTATGGCAGGACTGTGGCACTGACTATCTGTCTCCTATGGGGTGTAATAGATTATGGAAGTGCGTACACATTTTAAAAATTATTTGGTTCATGTAGAGCAGTTGAGGCTGTATTGGGTTGGTGTTGGCCTTTATTATTGATCAGGTAGTAATGCAGAAGCTGATGGTTGCTCTCACTCAGTGAATAGGTAGAAGCAACTATGACTGAGCAGTGTGAATATAGTTGCTATCTCCTGCAGGATGTAATAATCAATTAATCAATTAGTTAATTAATTAATTAATTAACAAATAGAGAGAAAAAAGAAATTTTAAAAGTAGAGTTATGACGATTGAAAGACATAGGTGAACCGTTAGTCCCATGGACTAATGGGCCATGCAAACACCAGCGGAGACAACTCTAAAACCCAAAGAACTGATTGGGGCCCTGTGTTAGTCTGGGTAGACTAGAGAAAAAAATTCAGGGAGACTCATATGTGTATGAGAAAGAGGTTTATATATAAGAGCTGTTGAATATTAAGAAAACATCCCAATCCAGTCAAGATCAAGTCCATAAGTTCAATATTAGCCCATATGTCCAATGCCAATCTAAAAATTCCTCTTCAAACTCATGAATCACAAGCAATGATACCAAATGCAGGAAGATTACAATCCAGGGGGTGCAAAGTCTTGTGGATCAAGTGGTGGTAGAAGCAGTGGCAGGGGTTTCCACATGGCCCCTTCAGTTCCCTGGAAACAGAGTCTATTAGGATAGTGTAATATGTCTTGTTAGTAGAACATATCTCTCAGAGAGTGAGCAGAGACAGCAACTGTCTCTCCAAGGAGAAGAAACCGCATTTCCCAGAATCCTCAGGAAAATGCCATGCCGACACAAAGGCTTCATTTCCTATGACCCCGTTGACAGACAAAACTCCAGTGCTTCACTCTTAATTCTCTCAAGTTGCAAATTGACACCAGATTATGTAGCTACCACATAGTCCAGCTACTACTACCAACATCTCAAAAAGGTTAACATCAAAAAGTTATGGGTCAAGTGGGAGAAATATGTGGAACAAAACTAAAAATCATAAGAGGCCTGCATTACTGGTCAGAGAGTGATGAGCTGTACAACCAAGACTATGACCCTTAGTTACCTTTCTAACCTAGGACTGAACTTATCCACATTGGAGCAATCAACCACTTACCCAGGGGAAATTTTCACAGCATTAGGAAAGAAATAAGAATGGAAAGATGAAACAAAAGAAAGAAGCAGAATAAGTGGATGTACATTCAAAGATTTGCAATGGATGCATTCAAATGAAATGTGTTTGAATTGCTTAATGTAAAACTTATGATATGTTCAATAAACCTTCATTTAATTACCAGCAATAAGTTTTTAAAAAGCAGAATAATAAATTATACAGTTTTTAAAAGGAAACAAACAAGAGAAAAGACAATAATAAATTTGAAAAACCCAAAACTGGGCTGAGCTCCGGTGGTGTAAGTGGTTGAGTGCAGGACTACGGCCCACGGGCTTGGCGGTTCTAATCCAGCGGCAGCTCTCAGGAGCAGTGCTGAGTAGCTCTGATGACCACCAGAGGGCAGTGATGCCCACCCTCCAAAAAAAAGGAAAAAAAAAACTAAGGAGAGATGGAAAAACTTGAGTAAAAGAAAAAGAGAAAGCCAAGAAAAATAACGAAGAGAATGGATTTTTTAAAAGAAAACAGAAATAGAGAAGAAAACCAGGAAAAGTGAAGAGGGGAGGAAAAAGGAAGAAAGCAAAAACTGAGGATGTGACAGACCAAAAGGGTAATACTACTGCTAGTTCAAGAGTCATTGAGGAACAGGGCATCTGCTATGGGTCAGTGTGTTTAGCTGACTGAAGAGTTACAAACCATTTGGTTACCTGGTCCTGGACAGAATTCCTGCCAGGCCAGGAGGTGCCTGAGGTCAATGCACCTGTTGCAATAAGGAGTTTCTGCTGCCTAGATGTATCTGAAAGCTCACGTGTGGACTACACATTGGGCTACTAGTAATAATAACAGTTTGTAACCACAGCCACTCCATGGAAGAAAGACAAGGCTTTCTTAAAGAATTACAGTCTCAAGGACTTTATTACTAAAATTTACAATACTTTGCAAGCCTTTAATAAGAAAAAACGAATTGTCCACTAAGAAGGTAGGCAAAGGACCTGAACAGAACTTTCACAAGGGCAGAAATCCAAATGGCCAATAAACATAGGAGAAAATATTCCTGATCATTAGCCATAAGAGAAATGCAAATTAAAATAACGATGGGATACCACCTAACATCCACAAAGATAACCCAGTTCAACAAATCAGAAAGTAACAAGTGTTGGAGGGGCTGTGGGGAGATGGGAAGTCTCGTCCACTGCTAGTGGACCTGTAAGTATGTACAGTGTTTATGAAAATAGATTTGGCAATATCTATCACAGATGGAAATAGAGCTACCACATGACTCAGCACTCCCCCTATTGGACATATAGCCAGAAAAAGAAAAAAAAACCAGCCATGGCAGACATCTGTGATCCAGTGTTCTTCATGGTACAGTTCACAATTGCAAGGAGTTGGAAACAACCCAGAGTTCTTTCAACAGAAAGATGGATCACAAAATTATGGTACATAAATAAAATGGGAGTGCTACGCATCCCTAAAAAGCAGCAATGAGTACATGAAGCACATTGTCCCATGCAGAAAGTTGGAGGAAATCATGCTAAGCAAAGTAAGCGGTGCACAAAAGGACAAGTACAATATGAGTCCGCTGAGGTAAGTTTGTTAAAAAATATATATACATATATTCCTGGGGTGAAGTTCAGCAACTATGGCTGGGGCCAAACCCAATCCAGGGATACATATGTCAGCCAACTAAATAGGAGGGAGAAAGAGAGAGAGAAAGAAGAAAAAGACATGGGTAGGGGTAGGAGGGGATCAGGGCAATAACCCAGGGAAGGGGGAGGTATTGTTTATGTCTACACAGGAGAGGGAGAGAAAGACCAGGCTTCAACCCGATGCTCCAAGACATGAATACCACATACTGGGAACCAATAGAGAGGTCTGTGGGGCTGGCCCCAATCCAAACGACGTGGATAACCACTCCCCCAAACCCACCCAAGAATGCACCTGGGAGGGCAGCAAGGAAGCTACAGTTTGGGGAGAGAGGTATGTTTGATTTGAGTACACAGGAGAAACAAAGAGGCATGGAGAGAGAGTGGGGGGAACACATCCTGGCCCATTAAGCCCCAAGGACAATATTCCTGCTCAGAGCAGACAATGCACAGAGAGGACCATAGACCCAGGCCCACTACAAGACACAATGTCCCTCACTGAACCATAGCTTTAGGGGGGAAAACTGAAGATACAGACAGTGTGGGAATTGTGTACAATCTGACTCAATCATACTGGGGCAAAACACTAAGGGCACAAAACAGAGCAGTGAGGTGAGCAAAGTGATGAAATACATGAGGAATACCAAAAAAATAGACTTTGAAGACAGTGTGGCATCCCAGCAGACTTTACTAGAAGGCACTCATGGAGAACAGACAGACTTTGAACTTTTTCAAAGTTTTTCCATTTTTGTCAGTGATTTCTTTTTGTTGTTATTCTGCTTTTGTTTTTTAAGTTATTGTTTTTTTTTTGGTTTTAACTTCCTTTGCTGTTTTCTTTGGCTTTGCCTGATTTTTGCGCTTATTAATGTCTCTACATGTCTATCTAGATAAGATAGGCAGGGTAAACAAATCAGAGATGAAAAGAATAGGACTGATGATTCCAAGGGAATATGGAAGAGGGGGAGATGGGAGAAAGGGAGTGGGTGGGGAAACCAGACCAGGAACAAGGGAACAACAAGAGAACTAAAATCAATGGAGAGAAAGGTGTGGGGTGCCTAATGCAGCTTGATCAAAGGCAATGTAGCATTGAGGAATTGCTACACCCAAATGAATGTTGAAAATGATGGTTACACAAGTGGAAAGTGGAAGTAAATAGGAAAGAACCAGGAGGCAAAGGGCATTTATAGAGGTCTAGATATAGTCGTGTACATATATAAATATATTTTTATATAAAAAGAGGGGAATAGATCTGTGTATTTATATCTATGTGTTAAGAATTAAATTTGCACATGGACATTGGGCCTCAACTCATGTACTCCCTCAACACAAGAACACTTTGTTCTACTAATCCAGCATTCTGTGATGCTCACCTTCTCAACACAATTGCTGAAGAAAAAATGGGTGCATAAGCAATTGTGGTGAAGAAAGCTGATGGTGCCTGGCTATCAAAAGATATAGCACCTGGGGTCTTAAAGGCTTGAAGATAAACAAGCTTCTATCTAGATGAGAATCAATAAAGACCACATGGAAAAAGCAACCAGCCGGTATGACCATGTGGTGTCAATGGGATCAGGTACCAGGCACTTAAGACCCAGAACAAAATTATACCAAATATGAATGGTGGAGGAGGGGCATGGAGTGGAGACCCAAAGTCCAGCTTTAGACAATTGCACATCCTCTCACAGGAGGGACACAAGGAAAAGATGAGTCAGTCAGGGTTCAGTATAGCACCAATGAAACACACAACTTTCCTTTAGTTCTTTAATACTTCCTTCAATAATATGACCCCAATTCTACCTTACAAATCAAAACAAGAACATGCAGACTGATACAGATAAGAGCCCACAACACAGGGAATCAATATAGATAAACCCCTTAGGGCCAACAATGAGAATAGAGATGCCTGTAGGATTAGGGGAAGGTAGAAGGAGAAAGGGAGAATTGATCACAAGGATCAAATATAATCCCCTCCCACAGGGATGAACAACAGAAAAGGGGTAAAGGGCGACAGAAGATAATGTAAGATATGAAAATGATAATCTATAACTTATCAAAGCTTCATGAAGGAGGACAGGGGAAGATGGAGGAAATAACGAGCTCATATAAAGGGATCAAGTAGAAAGAAAATGCTTTGAAAATAATGATGGCAGCATATGCGCAAATATGCTTGACACAATAGATGAATGTATACATTGTGATAAGAACTGCAAGAGCCACCAATAAAGGAACTTACTAATAAAATGAAAGAACCCACAACGACAGTTCTACCCCATTCTATATGATTCCTTTGAGATGAAATCAGCTAAATGACAGTTAATTTGGTTTATAGGTAGCTGGTTGGAGAACCTGGTTCTGAAGAAGCCTCCACAAGTTCCAGTTGTTATTGGGGGTTGGGCACCTACCTGGCACTGTGCATGCTGCTAGCACAAGAGGGCAGAAAGCACATGGTTTCAAACATGAGAGTGGCATACACCTGGCCCCTACTCAAGGGTGCACCTCAAACCTGAGGCATGGCAATGTTTGTGTAAAACAGGCTGTCACTATTCTCTGAATGTGTGGGAGGGGGTCTAGCCATAGTCCTGGTCACCAGGAGAGGTGCATGCAACATCAAGAGGAATGCACCTTTCTGGTCACAGTTATGGGTTTGGGTGCTATGAAGTCTTGGGCTAGTGGAGTCAGTTATCAAGCCCATTGTTGCATTCACTGTCAAAAAGGATTTTTCAAGATCTATCTTGAGTACAATGCTATCTGTGATAGGATTATATTTATCTACCTTCAAGGATTTTCAATCAATACTAGAATTCAAATTTATATACCAATTATGAAAGCTAATATTCTACAAGCATCTTCAGTCACAAATCGATGAAACATGGAATCAAAATGCATTGATCATTATTGGTGATTAGAAGGCCAATGATGGAAACAAAGAGGAAGGAAAAGTATTTCAAAAATAACATCTTGGTAATAAAAATGAAGCTGGAAGTCACATGATAGAATTCGCAAAACCAACAACATGTTGCGTTAGTCTAGGTAGACTAGAAAAACAAATTCATAAACATGCATAGGTGTACAAGAAAGAGTTTATATGCAAGAACAATTGAATATTGGGAAAACTTCCCAGCCCAGTCCAGGTCAAGTCTGATATTAACCCATAAGTCTGATACCAATCTATAAAGTCCTCTTCAGGCTCACAAGAAACAAGCAATGATGTCAAATGCAGGAAGAGCACAGGCCAGAGGGTGCAAAGTCTTGTGGATCCAGTGGCAGTAAAAGCATCTAAGCACTGGCAGGGGTCTCCACATGTCTCCTCCCTCCCAGAGCATGGGCTCTATCTGTGTAGGGTCACATGTCTTGTCAGTAGAGTATCTTTCAGGGAGTGAGTCACGAGAACAAATGTCTTCCGCCTCCAAGAAGGAAATACAGCAATTCCCAGAATCCTCAAGGGAAGGTCATGCCCACATGGAGGCTTCATTAGCTATGACCTGATTGACAGCCTGGACTTCCTCCCTTCCCTCTGAATCCTCTTAAATCCCAAATGGACACCAGATTGTGTAACTATCACATTTGTTCATAACAAATACCTTTTTTTAACAACACAAAAGATGACAAAACAAATGGACATCTCAAAATTGAGTAAACAGAAATCAAATTGACTATGCTAAAACAAGTCAGGAATTAACAATAGAATAGACTATCAATTGCTTATATGTAAGTTCAGGTTGAAGCTAAGAAAGTTAAGTCCACTAGAGGCAAAAGTTGACCTTGAGGCTATGCCAACTGAATGTTGAGACTATCTCAAGAACAGATGTGAAGCACTGGAAACTACTGACAGAAACTACTGATGAACTGTGGGGGACATCAAGAACATCGTTCATCAAGAAAACAAGAGAGCGCTTAAAAGACACGTGTTTCTGCGGGTTTTGGTATATGGAACGCAGGATTGATGAACCTGTAGAGATAACAAGTGGAACAAAGGGTCTTTGGGGAGGAGGTGGGGTGCAGTAAGGGAGGAGAGAGGGGAGGGGAGCTGATATCAAGGAGTTCAAGAAGGAAGAAAGTATTTCGAAACTTATTGTGGTAGCAATTGTATAATACTGCTTGGTGTGACTGAACTATGGAATGGTACGATAACTGTATTAGCTACTAATAAAATGTTTTTTTTAAGAGAAAATGGCAAAGATCAAGGTGAATGTCAAAAGAGATTCTCAAACTTGCTCTTAAAGATAGAGTAGCTAAGGCAAATAAAGAAATGATGAGTCAAAAAGATGAACAAAAAGGTTCAAAGGACACTTCAAGAAGACAAAACAAAATACTATAATGAGATGTGCGAAGACCTAGAATTGGAAAACCAAAAAGGAAGAACATATTCAACACATCTCAAACTGAACAAGCTGAAGAAATAAATTGAATCCCAGACTTGTAATACGGAAAGATTCTATGGACAAAAGTGTTGACCAATACAAGAAGCATCAAAATAAGATGGAAAGAATACAGAGTCACTGTACGTAAAATAACTGGTTAGCATTCCATTATTTCAGGTGGGAGCATCTGAGCAAGAACCTAGGGTACTTGAGAAAGAAGTTCAAGATGCACCAAAAGCTTTAGCCAAAAACAAGGATACAGAAAAATTAATAGAATACCAATACAAATGTTTTGACAAGCTGATAAAACACTAGAAACAATCACTCATTTATGCCAAGAAATTTGGGAGACTTAGCCAACTACCTGGAGGCTATCCATATTTGTGCCCATTTCAAAGAAAGATAATTCAACGGAGTACTCAAATTAAAGAACTCAAATGGTATCCCATGCAAATAAACTTTTGCTGAAGATCATCCAGCAATGGTTGCAACAATCTATTAACAGGGAGCTGTCAGAGGTCCAGGTCAGATTCAGAAGAGAATGTGGAACAAAGGATACCATTGCTACTGTATCTTAGATCTTGCTGAAATCAGAGAATACTGAAATATGTTTATATATGTTGGGTTGGTTCTGAAAAAGCATTCAACTGTGTAGATCATAAAAATCTATGGATAATCTTGAGACTATGATCCCTTCACTAGGCTCATACAGAACTGGTACATGTATCCAAAGACAAACAGCACAAGGGAATGGTGCATGGTTTGAAATCAAGAAAAGTGTGAGACAGCCTCTTATCCTCTCACCATACTTTTTCAATCTGTCTGCAGAGTAAATCATCAAAGAAGCTGGATTATATGAAAAAGAATGAAGTCTTGGGATTGAAGGACAGCTTATTAACAATCCACAATATACAGATGGCACAACCTTGATTGCTGAAAGTGAAGAGGAGTTGAAGCACTTGCTGATGAATATCAGAGAAAGCAGCCTTAAGTATGGATGACAATCAATGGAAAGAAGGTCAAAATCTTCACAACTGGCCTAATAGGTAACTTGATAAATGGAGAAAAGATTAAAGTTGTGAAGGAGTTTGCAATACTTGTATCCACAATTAATGCTCATTGAAGCAGCAGTCAAGAGATCAAAAGACATGTTGCAATGAGTAAATCCGCTACACAAGACCTCTTTCGAATAGAAATGGAACAAGAAAGTGACTTTGAGGACTAGGGTGTGCCTGGCACAAGGCATGGTATATTCATTTGCCTCATATGCATGTGAACGTTGGATGTTGAATAAGGAAGACAGAGGAAGGAGAGATGCATTTGAATTGTGGTACTGAAGTAGAATATTGAAAATACCATGGACTGCCAAATGGACAAACAAATCTATCTTGGAAGGATTTATGATAGAATGCACCTTACAGACAAGGATGGCAAGATTTGCCTTACATGCTTTAGACACTTCATCAACTGAGACCACGCCCGAGAGCACATTGTGTTCAGTAAAGAAGAGAGGCAGCAGGAAAAGAGGAAGACCCTCAACAGGAAAGATTGACACAGCAGTTGCAACAATAAACTCAAGCTTAGGAACAATGAGGAGGGTTGTGTAGGATCAAGCCGTGTTTCGTTGTGTTGAGCACGGGGGTCGCTATGGATCAGGACTGATTCCATGGCACAAAACAACAGCACTCCAATTGGAGAAGAAAGAAAAGGTTCTCAACCCCTGTAAAGAGTTATAGTCTCAGAAATCTACAGAAACAGCCCTACTCTCTCCTCTAGGATCACTTTGAGTCACAATTAACCTGATGACAGTAAGTTTGTGTGGTTTTAGCCCAAGTGGAATGCTGCTAGCAAAATTTCAAGATGATCTCATTGTGCTCAGGCCAGTTTACAATCTTACTGTTCCTTTTGTCACCTTATTCATAACTTTTGCTCAGGCTTCTAGTCATGTTCAATCCATTTTCCTAGCCTTTCCCCTGAAGTTCCAAGATTATCATTCATATCTACTTCATTTGTCCTCTTCTGTCTTTGTTGTAATGTCTAGGTAACCTGCCTGCTTAGCCTTCTGGCTTGCCAGAATTCTACCATTTTCTTTCCATTGAACATTCTTTCTGAATGTGTTTTGTTGCAAGGGGCATGAGGTAATGAAGGGCCTTCTATGACCTAATGGACATAAGGTTTTGCTAACAATGGTCTCTACTAGGGAATCCTTTTCCATGGAGGGCAAGGGTATCTATGCCTGTGTTGCTCTAAGGGGTCTTTGGAAGTGTGGTGCTCCCACACCAAGGCAAAACACTGAGGGCTTGCAACAAAACAGCAAGGGGAACAGAGCAAAGAAGTCCCAAGGGAGTGCCAAAAATATACTTTGGGGCCAAAGCATGGCAACCCATCATACTCAACCAGAAAACACTCTCGAAGGTCAACAAGCAGACCTTGAACTACTTACAGGCTTTTCTTTTAATTGTCATTGGGGTTTTTGTTGCTGTTGTTTTGTTTTCTTTTGTTGCTTTGTCTTGCTCTGTGTTGTTTTTGTGCATATTATTATCTCTGCAGGTCTATCTAGATAAAATAGCCTGGAAAGATAACCTGGAGGAGAAAACAATGGGAAATGGAGAGGGGAAGGCATGGGAAAAGAAGTGGTATTAACAAACCCAGGGGCAAGGGAACAAGTGATCCAAAATTAGTGGCGAGGAGGGTGCAAGAGGCCTGGTAGAACTTGATCAAGGGCAATGTAACCCAGAGGAATTACTGAAACACAAATGAAGACTTAGCAAGATAGTGAGACAATAGGAAAGTAAAAGGAAATAGAAGAAAGAACTAGGAGACAAAAGGCACTTATAGAGGTTTAAGTACAGGCATGAACATATATAAATACATTTATATATGATGATTGGGAAATAGATCTGTATGCATATATTTATAGGTTTAGTATTAAGGTAGCAGGCAGACATTGGGCCTCTACTCAAGTACTCCCTCAATGCAAGAACACTTTGTTCTATGAAACCACATTCATGATGCTTACCTTTCCAAGAAGATCACTGAAGACAAATGGATGCATGAGCAAATGCGGTGAAGCAAGCTGATGGTGCTCAGCTATCAAATGATATAGCATCTGGGTTCATAAAGCCTTGAAGGTTAACAAGCAGCCATCCAGCTGAACAGCTGCAAATCCCACATGGGAGAAGCACACCAGCCTGTGGGATCACAAGGTATCAAAGGCATCAGATATCAAAGAACAAAAAATATATATCATAGTGAATGAGGGGAAGTGGAGAGTGGGGATCTAAAGCCCATCTGTAGGCAACTGGACATCCCCTTGCAGAAGTGTTGTGGAAAGAAAATGAGCCAGTCATGGTGCAGTGTAGCAATGATGAAACATACAACTTTCCTCTAGTTTGTTGATGCTTCCTCTCCTCCCTCTATCTTGATCCCAATTCTACCCTACAAATCTGGGTACAACAAAGGATGTACACTGGTACCGAGAGGAACAGGAAACACAGGGAATCCAGAAAAGATTAACCTTTCAAGACCAGTGATGAGAGTGGTGATACCAGGAGGGTGGAGGAAAGGTAGGATAGAAAGGGGAAACCAATGATAAGAATCTACATAGGTTAGACTCTCCCTAGAGGATGGAAAACAGAAACGTGGGTGAAGGGACATCACATAGTGTAAGACAAGACAAAATAATAATAATTTATAAATTATCAAAGGTTTGTGAAAGAGGGGGGAACAGAGGAGGGGAAAATGAGGACCTGATACCAAGGACTCAAGTAGAAAGCAAATGTTTTGAGAATGATGATGGCAACAAATGTATAAATGTACTTGACACAATGAATTGCTATATGGATTTTGATAAGAGTTGTATGAGTCCCAATAAAATGATCTTTAAAAAAAGTGTGGTGCTCTCTGAAAGAGCTGGTATGAGATTCAAGTAGTAATTCTTCAGTTAATGTATAGCCCAAATGAACATTTTGATCTGAATTAACTTGCTAAATCAGGCCAAAATTAAGATGAGTAATAGGATATAGAAAGTACTGACATCATGGCATAATTACTCAAGAATGTGCCAGTAATATGAATCTTAATCTCAGTACCTCGGCTTACCAGTTGTGCAGAGAAATAACTCCATTTTTCTGCATTTCAGATTTCCCATTGGTGAAACAAATATGTTGAATCAGATAATTATAAAATGTGTTATGTTTTCTGAGTTATTACTCTCCAATTGCACACCATATCGCCTATATTTGCTTACTACTTGACTCAAAGACAGCTGCTTTAATTCACTGTCTCTAACTTCAATTATTTCCATTATAATTTAGCTTCATCATTATTTTCTATGGCTTCTGAAAGAAAAGGCACTGCTTGGGAATTAGATATAATTCTTAGGAATTTCCCATAGCAAGGAAGCAGAATATAGAGCAGGAGGAGCCTGGAAATCTTCCTTCTGTCCTGCTATAAATGTATACAAATGGTGATTGTCTACTGTTCCAGCTAGTCTTTCCACCCTGACCAGTCATATAGTACCAACATGGGGACCAGAGACCAGTCCATAGCTCTCAGACATTTTAGAGTATGCAAGCAGAGGACATGTCGTGCTACTGAAAAGAAGCAGCCACGTGAACGTACTGGGTGCAGTGAACACTCTAGCTACAGAGAGGCTCACTATCTCTGCTCCTATGCCTCCATATCTTCAGGAGACCACAATCAGTTCTGAAGTAGCTTCAAAGGAAAGATCAAGACTCCAAGTCTTGCAAAATTTCAGAGGTGAGTTCTAATTCTGTGATTTTACCATCTCCAAGAGACAAGGCTCTGAAGCAGGCCTGCTAAGCATGGATTTGTAAAATTAAAAAAACTTACTGACGCCCCTTATTCTACCAAGTACACAAACTGTGATGAGTGGGATCACTTCGTAGAAAGTCAGTTGACCTTTGTTCTCGGTTATTTTGCACTACGCCAACACTAAGTCCAATGAGTGGAAGAGAATCAGACCAAAAGGGTTTGCCTAAGGGACCTCACAATGAAGCCAATCAGAGCTCGTTGGCTTCAATGGCCATGTGTAGGGGATTAGAATAGCCTCTTTGAGACTTGGAGGCTGTATGTTGGGACACCTCCCCAAATTCATCTGGTGCGTCTCATGAATGATTTTTTTTCTACTATAGTAAAGTTGTAGTCATAAGTATGATGAACACTGCATGAACTTCTATGAGTTGTTCAGAAAATAAGTGAACTCAAAAGGTAGTAGGATCAGCCAGGACTAGTGACTACCTATTTAATAATCTGAAAGCAATTGCCCTTCAAACATGTGAGTTCTGACCCAACTCAGGCTGGCTATGGCTGAAAGGCACTGTAAGACCAATATTTAACCTCTGATCTAGCTCAGGGTGACTGGGGTTGAAGAGTGAAAGTCATGTAAGGGACTGGCAATGAGGATTGAGATGCAGTAAGATAAGGACTAGATCAGTTTCCACAGTTTGGAGACTCGACTCATGCTGAATCTCACCACCCCGGAAGAAAATTAGGATGTACCTTTACATGGTACACATACATGAAAGGCTCTATTGTGCAGGCCGGGAGAGTTCGGAATATCAGAACCCATAATAATGTATTGAAAAGGAATCCAGCCCTATCATAGAGTCAGAAGTAAAATTAAACAGATGTGACGGCAAATCCCAATTCACCATGCTGCTGAAGATACTTTCATGCCATCTTCTGGAAGTCTACCTCGCCAGGCAGTCAGGACACATTCTATATCTAGTTGTGCCTCCCACAGCTCTAGATAGAGACCTCTGGGTGGAATCAGGAGGCTCTCCTAGGGTGATTTTCTTTAGTGGAAAGGTGAGAGTTCTCAGGTGCACTTCTTGTATCTGGGGAAAGATGAGTTATAGACAGCATGATCACCTGCCTCTGGGTCTTGGAATGTGCCTTCTCCTTCAGAGTCCGGGTCCTTCTCCCAGCATTGACCCCAGTAGCACGACTCTCACTGTATTCTTGTCCCTTCCCTTTGATATTGCAAGCTCCCTGCAGATATGAATTGCAACTTAGTCAATTCTCTATCTATAATGCCTACCTCATAATAAGCACTTGGTTAAAATAAATAAATAAACAGACTCAACCTCCATCAACTATCCATGGTGCTGAAGATCCAGAGCCATCTTTCTAGATAACTCAGGGTAAGGAGTTCCCTCACAGTGACGATGGGATACACATGAATGAGAGGGAGAAAGTCCTGTCCAGATGTAGACACTTCCTTGGGGATACAGTCCATCGGTCTGTGCTGCTGCCTCAGCGGTGAAAGACAGACCCTGGGGTCTGTGCTGCTGCCCCGATGGTGAAAGACAGGCCCTGATTTTGCCAGGAGACTCCTGACTACTTGCAGTGGGGATATTTTATAATCCCCAAACTGGAAAATAGGAACAAAATCAAGTTGAAGGTGGTGGGTAATCTGTTCTGCTGCAAAGAATCTGTACTGCTTCAATGAATACAATTGTGGGATTTCAAAAGAGCTTTATGAAATCCAGTACCTATATACTTCTAGAAAAATAGTTCTCTCTGGCAAGGGGTTGTCCTTGCTATCTTCTCTACTGTCATTTCCAACTCACGTTCAACAGAATGAAACATGGCCTGGTTCTGTGCCATCTTCTCTTTTTAAACATTTTAATGTTTGAGCCGGTTGTTGTAGCCACTCTGTTGATTCAGATTGTTGAGTGTTGTCTGTTCTGTTGACCCTTCACATTACCAAGCATGATGTCCTTCTGCAGGAGTCAGCCTCTCTTGCCAGCATGTCTAAATCATGTAAGATGAAGTCTACAACTTCATTTGTAAGAAGCATTCTGGTGGTACTTCTTTTAAGACCAAGTAAAGTGTGAAAGGGGGCTATTTAATTTCATTGTGCTGTGAATTGGATTGTAAAGTACCTGCTCCTAAGAAAACTGATAACAAGCTTGGCAGGTCAGTGCTCTGCAGAGCGATGTGAGAGTCTGCTCTGCCACAATTCTGTTTGCCAAAGTTCTAAAAAGAAAAGCAATGTATTCCTTTCATCTTCCTTAGGTCTCACCATTGACTAGCCATATGAGGTAGATCTTCTAAAAGACTGTGGACTCTAAATCTGGACACCTGGGTTGTACTGGTGGCATCCTGGTATCGTGTGATCTTGAGGAAATCCTCTTGAATTTCTGTTACCATGAGCAAAACAAGAGAGTGTTGGCCTTTCAGTGGAGTCTTATGATTTCCCCGAGGTCTTGCAGAAGCACTATGGAGGTTCTCCAAGCCTCCAATGACTCAGCTCCCAGGCCATCATACCCCCTGTCACCTCTCCTTCCCCGCCTTAAGATAGTATTGTCTTTTTTCCAGATACTAGATCTCATCATATGAAGCCCTGGTGGCACTGTGGGGCAGGCATTGGACTGATGATAGGCCAGTGGTTCAAACACACCAGTTGTTCAACAGTAGGACGACAAGGCTTTCTTCTCCCATAAAGATTCGCAGTCTCTGAGACCATATGCTGGGTTGCTGTGAGTCAGAATCACCTTGAAGGCAGAGGGTCTTAGTTTTAGAATTCATCACACAATTCTGCCTGGGGGTGGGGGGAAGTCGCAATTATAAAAACCACTAGAGTAGATGATTATTACGATCTTTCTGACTTTTATCCTCCAGTCTTAGATGGACTTTCCTTGGTGAAGTGAGAAGGCCAGCTGAGAAAACATTTTACCTTCTCAGTAAAATAACTTACACAAGAAAAGGCATGAGGAGTTACAGTCTATATTTTCTACCACCGTGTAACCACGTGGCCTTGAGTAAGTTTACTTGAGCTTCCCAGAAACGGTTTCTTCCTCTGTTTAATGGGAAAATGAGCCAGACCCCCTAAAGGAGTAGTGGTAAGCATGTGGACTCTGTGCACAGAATATCTTCACATAAGGGAATCAGTCTTAGGATGCCCATTGCCTTTCCCTCCTATGGGAGGAGAGGACACTGGCATACTGCCTCTAAGAATTATCTTCTTTTGTTGCTCAGAATCCTAGTTTTGGTTTGTTTGGGAAGTTTTGGGGGGTTTGTTTTGTTTTTTATAGAGGCTTAATTGGGAACAAAATGTACACAGTTTTCCTGCATTACTATTAAAAGCATAAATTAATCCTACTGCGAAGCACTGTGATTTACTTGGGAGGGAGTGGGAAAAAGTAATTCTTGCTCCAGAAAGTACTCCTTGTTAGTTCCTAAACTCCCCAGGATCCTGGATTCCAGCAGGTAACATTTCTGTTCCTAATTATGTAAGCAGGCCCAGGAAGTAAACCCACTGCTCCTGCCAGCCCCAGCCCCACAATCCCATATAAGCCCTGGCTGGATAAGCATCCAGGAAATGGAAGTGTTTGCCTCAGGGTCTTGCCCTGAGATTGTATGTGTTGGAGTGTGTAATCCTTCACAGCTAAAGATGCTCACCTACCTGGAGGGCTAGGAAAATGGGCCCCTGAGACCCCAGACATTATGCCCTCAACCCTAGCCTTTACCGCCTTCTCTTATGTGCGTCGTATCTCTTCTGCTTCCTGCTCAGCCCTTGCCTTCCACTAGGGCCATTATCAACACCTGCCTGACAATTTAACTTTCTCCTGGGTTCTTTTGTGCCAGTGCCCCAAAGTTATTGGCCAACCCCAACTTCCCCTGCCCTGGGTGGGTGATTCATTTGGTTGGTTCTCCTGCTGTCCAGTCTATTCTGACTGCTGCCCCAGATTGTTCAGTCTCTTGGTCCCACCAAGTTCTAGTTGTTGTCAAGCACCATTAAGTCAGCAATGACCCAAAGTGCAACTGAATGAAAAAGGGCACGGTCCTGCATCATGCTTACAATTATATCTGTGCTCGAGCCTCTTGATGCAGATATTGTGCCAACCCTTCTCCACATTTTCTTCCCCCCTTCACTTCTAAACATGATCTCCTTCTCCAGGGATTGGTCTCTTATGACAATATATCCAACATATGTAAGAAATCTCATCACCCTTGACTTTAAGGAGCATGCTGGCCTTACTTACTTTTTTCAATCCAGACCAGTTTGAACTTTGAGCAGTCCATGATACTTTCAATATTCTTCTCCAGCCCCACAATTCAAATGTATCAATTCTTCTACAGTCGTCTTTATTTAATGTCCAACTTTGGACATGCATATGATGCCAGAGAGGATGCCATGACTTGAATCAGGTACACCTTAGACCTCAAAGTAACATCTTTGTTCTTCACTGTAAAGTTTTGCTCCCACCATGCCAAGAACTAATGGCCAAGTAGACTTCTGGCTTAAGATCTCAATTCTGAGAACTGTCTTGGTCATTTTGAATGGAGTCAAACCATCAACATAACTGATATACTTTAGTATTTACTTCTTTACTGCAGTGATGCAAAAGATCAAATGTAATCCACTGCAGAAGTGACTGCACTCAGCCATGCCAGGCTTGCAAATTTAAGGATAGCGAGAATCCTAGAGCTGCCTGGTCTAGTCCAATGAGCCTTTTTGAGCTTTTAAATATAACTTCAAGCTGAGCCCTGGTGGCTTAGTGGTAGTTTGTGGGACTGCAGCCCACAGGGTTGACAGTTCAAATCCAGCAGCAGCTCTCCAGGAGCAAGGCTGGACTTGCTACTCCTACCAGAGCAGTGATGCCACAAAAAATAATAAATAAATATGTAAAAATAACTTCAAGTTCAGAGAGGAAAAGATTGCTAGTGGTCACACAGCAACCAGTCACACAGATATTAATGACTCCTCTCGAAGCAGCAGATGATAGAGGTTGTCTAGGTGTGGTTCTGCGTAGAGATGAATGACATGGTCTCTGCAGTGGGGAAGCCAGGCTCTGTAGCAGAAAAAGGAAAAACAAATGAAGAGAGCATCTCTGGCACCTCAAGTCAGTGATAATAAACCTTTGACACCAAGAGATACCAGGTTATTATGCTGCCTTGACCAGCTCTGGATTCTCAGTACCTCTTAAGGAAACATATTCCATTCTCATCACAGGAACCAGAAACTAAAACAAACTAGGACTTGGTTTTTAAATTCCTGACTACTTAGAATATCGGACATGAGGACAATATGGAATGAACCTGTGCTCTCTCTGAAGCCCTACTTCCCATATAGATCTCTTTCCAGGGCCACGCTCCTGGGAGGTGGGTAAGGAGGCATGGCAGGTTAAGCCAGAGGGACAGCTTGTGTGCCCTATGCGGGCCCTGCAGAGTCTGAGTGCCTGGCACTATGCTCATGCAGCGGATTGTGCGACAGAGGAGAATCTGATACTCATAACAGAAGGACTTCACTCAATCTGCAGCTTGTGGGAAGAACTAAATGGCACCTAATTCAGTTAAAAGGAAAGGAAGCAGATCTCATCACAACAGTTGAAAACACAGAAACAACAAATAAACAGCTGCTTTGAGCCAGCAACAAGAAGCCAATTTGATCTTTGGATGGGGAAAAAAGTGTCATCGTGTGTGTGTGTGTGTGTGTGTGTGTGTGTGTGTGTGTTGGGAGGGGTGGTTTTCAAGGAACTGCAGCTGTGAGCAGTTCAGAAAACTGCCTTACCCAAGTTCCTGGAACAATCTGCTAGATTAGAGCTACCCCATTCAGAGAATACAGACGTGGGCCCCAAGTATAATTACAAATAGACTAGACCAGCATGTGTACCAGCCACAGAGGACACACACACACACACACAAAAGTACTTAACTTATTGTTACAAGGCTATGAGGGGCAATAACGTGGTCTCTAAGAGCTAAATGCCCTGGGCTTGAAAATGCATTCTAACCCTCCCACCAGCCAAGCAGGTGAGATGGGACAAACAGCTAAACATAGATCCCCCGATTCCTTGTGTAGGAGGCAGAGCACCTGTCACAGAACCAAGAGGCACACATTAAACATGAAAATCCCTGCACCAGCTTCCAGTTTGCAGTTTCCTAGGGTTTGTGAGCCTGCATTTTAACAGGAACTTCCAGTGATTCCTTTGTACACAAAAGTTGAAAAGTACCCAAAGACTTACTGTCTCTAAGAGTACCATTTAGCTTTTGTTGTGACAACTCAACGTAATAAAAATAAACCTGCCAAATCTCAGTGGCCTCAAACAGCAGCCAAATAGCCATGTATTCTCACAGATCAGCAGTGAGACAGGAGCTGTGTAGTTTTTAGTTATAGGCCTCTGGATGCTGAGGAAAAGGAATCTGCCCCATCTGTGTTTATTTGGGACCCAACTAAGGGGGTCAACTCCCCAGGCACAATCTCCTCATGCCCTGGGAAAAGGAGGAAGAAGGCGATGTAAAAGCATACAGACTGCCTCCGGACTGGTCTGCTTCCATGCATTATCCTGCCCCCAGCCTCCCACCCAGTGCAAGGGCTCAACTACATTGACTGTACAGTTTCAGAAACGGGTAACAAATTGCAGTCAAGAATTCAGTTGTCTGTGTAATTTCATTCGAGACCACGTAGGTTCCTAATCTTGTTATCTACAAAAAGAGTCCTGTCAGTTATTCTGTTTGTAAAATGGGTGTTATAGTGAGCCCTTCCTTTACCTAGCTCATGGAAGTATTTTCAGGATAAGAGAAGATAATACATCTGATAATGATTTCTAAACTCTACGGTATGATATGCACTACTTGTCCGCTGGTTTGTCACATGTCCTGTGGTGGCATGTGCGTTGCTGAAGGCTTTCCAATACCAGCAGGGTCACCCAAAGTGAAGGTTACCACAGAGCTTCCAGACTATGAACAGACTATGAAGAAGGAATAGACTGTCTGCGCCAGAGGAATTCACCCCTGAAAACCTTGTGGAGAGCATGGAAACATGGTCAGTTGCTGACAGCCTAATGAACAGATTCAGAGCCCTGGCTGAGTTACTGCCAGAAGATGAGTCCCTCAGGTGGGAAGGCGCTCACAATATGACAGAGGAAGAACTGCCTGCAGAAGCTCCAGCGGACCATAACGACACAGGTGGAGGGAACCCTGCGGCGGTGAAGTCTTCAGGGCCTTCATTTGCTGATGAATTATGACTCAAAGTCATTCCCACAACATAGATCCAGAAAGGCGGAGGAGAAAAGCTGAATAAATGGCCTCTAAAATCTGCCAGGTTCCCTAACTCTGTGTCATGAAGCTCAATTGTATGTTACTGTATTTGTTTATTAAGCTATGCACCCTACCTGCTCTTGTGTATTCATCCCAGGAAAAATAGCAGGAGGATGCCATCTTTTGATAGATCCAAGTGACCCTGATGGAGAGACTACCATACGATTCTCAGTGCCCCAGCCAGCTGAAGCCCGTGACTCCAGCCCCAGTCTTGACCCTCCTCTGTCTTTCGTGAATATTGCACCCCCTGCTGCTGTTTGCTCTTAACTATTTCAGGCTTCTAGGAATGCATCCCCGTTGGCTGGTCAGCAATTATATCACTCTCAGGATATTCAAAATGCCAGCACTTTCCGTAAAGATTTGTACTCTTTGATTAATTTATTGTGGTCATGTGCACTTTGTTGGGAAGAGCGTTGCTAATACCTTCATCCCAGGGAAACCACAAATTGATGTGGTGTCCGTGCTCCATTGCATGGGTCATGAGATTCAGCTGGAATCCTGACCCTGCTCTTACCCACTGTTCCCCCAATGATGATCTGTGAGTACGCCACCCTCATACTTCAGAGTGCATGTGCTGCCTGGCCACCGAGCATCCCCAAGATCCGAACCATGTCCATGTCTCTCAGTCCACACAGCTCCGGTGTGAACCAGACATGTGTTGTTTCCTGGACAGTTTGAATGTGCATCTATGATCTGGCCCATTTCGTGTTTTTGGAGATGGTGTGTGGTTATGTCCGAATCCTGCTGTGCCTGGTGGAGACGTGCTCAAAGTCATTGCCTTTCCCCATCCGCCTTTCAGACTGAGGGTGATGGTGCCTGTTGGGCTTTTTTCAGGGCTTCTCTCTGGGCTGTTCCTGTGGCTTGAGGAGTACTTCCTGTCTGGAATTGATGGGGAGGAGCAAAGAGATGATTTTTATACTTTTCCTAATATATGCATTAAATAGGACGTTTTCCTTCTTCCTGTTTTTTGTCTGTCTCATCTAGAACCCAGTAAATTTTTTCAATCTACAGATTCAAATCTTTTGATAAACCAAGAAAAATGTACTGTATTATTTCTTTATATATTGCCTCTCTTCCATCTGCTCCTCTTTCTCCTTCTGGAACTCCTACTATTTATATGTGAAGGCTCCAAAATCAACCCTCCAAACTCCTGACTCCTTTCCTCCTCATAATTTTGAACTCTATTTTTTTTTTGCTGTGCATATGGGAAAACACTTTTACTTGGTCTTCTAAACCACTAGTATATTTCTCATTGATTGTTATCAATTTCCTTAACTCAGCTATGGAATTTTTCGACTGGGGAAAACATACCTTGTCAATTCTGAATAGCTTTGCTATGCTGGCGTGTGATGTCTTTCCGTGCTCTGGGTTCTTAGGTCCTAGTTGCGGTGTTTTTTCCCTGTGTACCCTAGAACAGCCATCTGCTCTGATGTTCTGGTTGTTCGCCAGTGCTCATCCTTGTAAGGTGGGACTCCTATTGATTGATGGGCTCTTTCAAGCTGTTCGTTTTCCCTAAGCAGTGATAAATTATGGGCCATGCGTGATGCCAGTCAGGAGTCCCCCTGCTCCTATCTCCCTAACATCCTAGAAGTATTCTCTTAGATCCAAGGTAGAGTGAAACACTTCTGCATCCTCCAGAAACTTCTGTGAACCCAGAGAGACTCTTCCATGAAAAACTTGAACATTCAAACTTAATTCTTCCAAGAACCCTGATCCTGTCCCATCCCGTATGTCCTCCCTCATTTTTCTACTATTCCCCCACTTGTCTCAGCCACCTCCCAGAAGTTATCCTTGACACCTCAGGACCCCACATCATGTATTATCTAAAGACTAGCAAGTCTTCACAGTTATCTCAAATCTAACAACTGCATTTGTTCTATCAAGATTTGGTTCTTTTAACTGTAGCAATCAGAGTTTTCTCATTAGGTTGCTCAGTCCTAGATTTTCATGTCTTATTAAAAATTATTTATTCAGGCATCTATGAACTCGATAAAGATATATTAAGTATCTACCATATGCCAGGCTTTACCTTAGGTGCCTGTGAAGCAATGAACAAATCTGGGTCTTTTCCCTCAAGATGTTTGCGGCATCCCCCTTATCCAGGAGAAATAAGCACCAGGGAATGTTGCACAGAGGGATGAGGGCCGAGTACTGTGGGGTTGTGATGGGTCGATGAGCATCGTCTCTGCTGCATATGCAGGGACGTGACCCCTTCTTGCCTCCTGCTCTATAAGATCCAAAATAGCCTGCATTCTTTGCTTCCACACTCGCCAGGGCTTTTCCACGCCTTTCTTGGTTGTTGTCTCTCTCTCTCTCTCTCTCTCTCTCTCTCCCTTCTCCCTCGCTCCTTCCCTTTTCCTTGGCAGGAGCTGCTGAACCTGTTATTCCTGACCCTAGCCAACACCCTCAAAGGATGCACCTCTTCTCCGCTTCCTCCTCCCATTGCTGGTGGAACATAGCGGCCTATTCTGTTGGCTTGGCTTCTTTTCTCCTTCCAGTGCCTGGAAGCTGTGCAGATGAAGCCAGGCTCAACAAGTCTAAATTCTAGTTTTTCTCTGTTCTGCCAATTGAATGATTTTATGCAAATTTGTGGACCTTCTCGAGCCTACGTTTTCTCATTTGCAAAATGAGATGATTAGACAAAGTCTCTTTTAAAAGAGGCGGTTTCTTCAAAGACAACATTTTACGAATCTATGACAATTGTGGACTGAATTGAATGGACCTTGGGTTTTTTTATGCTTTTGACAAGAAATCAAAAGATGAACAAGAACATGACTGCCTTCAAGGGCATATCCTGCCTGTTCTCTGGGCCCTGTCTCCTCAGGGTGAGCTAAGTGGGCCAGCAGCATCAGCACCATCGAGGGACTTTTTTTTTAAGCAGTGCAGGATATGAAGCCTACTGAATTAAAATCTATATTTTAACAACACTTCCTTAAGAGATTCATAAGTATTTAAAATTAAGAGTCACTTCCCTTGAGGGCAAGACTGGGGAAATTAAAGGGGGACAGGGTTCAATTTCAATAGACAGAACTTTTTAATGTAGGGAACTGACCAATGATAGAATGCAATATATTAGGGGACATTGGGATCTCTGCTGATGGGCTAAAAATGTCGGGGGTCTCATGCAGGAGAACAGAGGATGCTTGGGGGTGGAGGGGGCGGGCGGATAAACTGATTTCTGTGTTCTTGATACCTAAATGTATCACGTTTTAAAAGTATGCCCCTGCCTGTTGCCTGGGTTCTATTCTAGGGGCAATGAAGGCACTAATCTACTCAACTGGTTGTGATACACTATTTCCAAACTTGAATGTCAAGATGAAAGGAGGTAAAGCAAGGCAGAGAGGGTGACAAGGCCCATCCCTGATTATATGTCATTCTTCCTCACCCACAACCTCTCTGTATTACTTTCCTGATCAGCCTGTAAAAGGTCCCTCTTCTCCCTTCCTGGTCAAGAGCCTGGATTCTCAATTTAGAATCTAAATCTTGTTCAAATTAGTCCATCTCACAGATAGAATTAGAAGCCGGGTGATGATTTGGAAAATACAATCAATTTGGTCCAATTGTTCTTGCATGTCTACTCCATCCAATAATGAATTTTCTCCTCAGGCCTAGTGCTGACAAGAAACCATTATCTACAGCAAGAAAATTAGTCTAATAGAACACACAATCCAAATGGGTTAAGGGCTGCTTTCAGTTCTAAGAGAGGGCCAGGACTGGAAGGTATGCAAGGGCATGGGGGCTGTGGTCAGATTCCATGCATGGAGGAACACATCGCCACAGAAAAGCAAGACATCTGTGAATTCAGATCCCAGACAGAGTCCAGTGCAAGAAATGGCATCTAGCCTTGCCCCATTTTCCTTCTGTCTAATTGGGGTGTTGATGCTGACCCTGCCTAAGTCATGAGGTTATATTTGTAAGCAAACAACATAACTTCTATAAGACCTCATTTATTCATACATTCACCAATTACTCACAGTATCTGATGTCAAATAAGCACATAGGGTATGCCAAACACTGCATGGAGTGAAAGAGATGAATGAATGGCTCAGACAGAGTTGTGGACTCAGAGCACTCTATAAAGTTACACTGACCGAATAGCTCACAGAAAAGGCAGTCCAGTTGTGGCGGTGGTCAGGTCGAGGATAATGGGGATGACAATAGTGACAGGCACTCACGAGAAAGCATGGCTGGTCAGTGCCTGGTCTTAATGCCTACTGAAATACAATTCTTTCCATTGCTCATCTTGGCTCTGAGCAACAAGAAATTAAAATGCTTTTCTGTGAGGAAAACATTATACATATTTTATGAAATACATCTCCTGCCTGTTTAATTGTGGGATCTTGAAGGGAGTCAGGGAGATTCACTAGTCACCATGGGACACATGGTCAGAGCTTCAGCCAGAGAAGCCCCCTGACCATTGAAAGGCCCTGGGTTCATGTAGGCTCACTGATGGCAGAGAACACCAGAGACCTGGTGACTCTGAGCAGGTTTATTTCTTCCTGGAATCTCAGTGTGACCACTTATCAAATTAAATCTCCCATTTCCCCCTGCTCCCAGTTTCCCAAGACTATATTATCACAAATGAGTCTGCATGGCTGTCACAAAGATGATAGAGATTTACCAGAGGACAACAAATAAGGCCACTAGAAATTTCTTCTCTTAGTGTGTCTCCACGTCACCCATCTCAGATTGTTCAGAGAATTTCTGTTGGTCTTCCCCGTCTTCACATTGCCAAGATACTCCCAACCATCACAAGAATCACCAAGCTAGGACTAGACATAATGACTCTTCCTAAAACAATGTTGGGGACCTTAAAGGTAGCTGCAAATAGAGCCTACAAGGAAGAAAAACAATGTTCATTTGTTTTTGTTATGAGAGGGGGACCATGCATTCAGAATTCATTCCACCAGTTACTCAAGTTTCTATTTAAAGGTTCTGAAAAGATTGCATAACAATGTGCAGCAAAGAAGACCTGACTATGGCAAGCAGAGGACTCAGTGCACCAATCTGAGGCAAAAACAGCATGCCTCTCTTGTTCCACACACCTGACTCACCTGACCTTGCTTTGCTCTGTGCGACTCCCTTTTGTCTCTGCAAATGCAGGGGGACATGAAAAGACAGAAGTTTGATGACACAGAAAAAAAGTGAGGGTACTGATGTCAGCCATCCAAACAGAAGGGTCTGAAAAATATTTCCAAGAATGGAATCACAGATGTGACAAATGTATTAAGTGTAATAGAGAATACTATAAAGGTGATAATGTCTATCTGTTTAAAAATACTTACCTTTGAAAAATTTAAAAATGCAAGATTTTTGAGGGGCTATGTCCTCGTATTCTGGATTTAAGAGATTAAAACAAAGCAAAGCAAAACAAACAAACAAAACACCTTACAGCCATCAAGTCGATGTTCATGCATAAGCACCCTATAGACAGGATAGAATCCCCCTTGTGGGTTTCTGAGACTCTAACAGTTTACAGGAGCAGAAGTGCAAAGATACTGGTGCTTCCAAACTGATGACATTACACGTAAGAACCCAATACGTAGCCACTCCTCTGCCAGGGCTACTGAATAGGAGTGGTGGCAGCATTCTACCAGGGAACAGGTGGGGGGTGTTGTGACCATCATAGCTACAATAAACAGGCAAAAGTCATTTAACAAGATCTTAACACTTTATCAGTATACCAGTGATTCAGCACTTGATTTCTGGACCTCAGAGCTAGCTCTTAGAAAGTCCGTTAACTGAACTGTCCTCATGTGGAGAGGAGTGTGGCTTCCTGTGTGTGACAATTCACTGGACCAGGACTTAATCATACCTTCTCTACTCCAAGGACATGACCTCAATCTCATAGAGCATTGTCCACTATATTGTATCTCTTTGGCCATTTCCCTGATGACTGTAAGCTCAATGAGGGTGAGTAAAATGTGCTACCCCATAACAAACACGTTAGTTGAGCAAGTGAATAAATTAACAGATTAAAAAGGAACTAGAAAAGAGAACACATAGAACCAGATTTGAAAATACATATAATATAGGAGCTTAATGGTATCTTAGATATCACTAGATACTGAAAATGGAGACACGCCATCACCATCCTGCTACCTACTCAAGGCAGGCATCACTCATTGATCAAAGCACTCTGTTCTGCCAATAACACCTGTAGCTTAAAGCGATCTTCACATATCCATAACAAATTCATTTAAAATTGACATGCAAGAAAAATGGATTTGATATCCTTGATCTAGTACTGCCCTCTTATTTGGAATACGGGTCTTCTTAATCATCTTCCTCATGCCTGGCTTCTATTCCTGTGTCTTGAATAATTATAGCTTTAAAGAAGACCCTGTCTTATTTATTTATTTATTTATTTATTTTTAATGGACACAGACAGCCATGAAGCCTACAAACAGGCCTCTGTGTGGATGTCTGCATAGTCCTCTTGTCAAACCCAATGGGACTCCCGGCACCCTGAAAGCACTCATATCCCAATGTAAGAACATATGCTGCGCCTGAGTGTCGCTGGCCATGGTGCTGGAAACATAGATATGGCTATAGGAAACTGAAAATTCTATTATTACAGATTTAGAGAGCTTGCTTTGCTAAATGAGAGCTCAGAGACCAGAAAGCCCAAAATGACCATCTATTTGCAGGAAATCGAGCTGACGAATTGGAGCGATCCGATGTGTGCTAAAACTCAGGGGACACATTAGAGCTCTCCTCAACTCCTTAGATCCTTTATCCACCACTAGACTGGGCAAGCTCAGATCACCAGCCACCAACTCAGATTCTGAATGCCCTCAGCTAGAAAGTGTCCACCAGATTAAAAAATAATGTTCCAGACTGTAGGCTCAGTCATCTTTAGGGTGTGTGACATGATAGGCAGTCACTAAGACTACTTTGGGGACTAGTTGCCTGGGCTGGAGGCCCCAGGTTGCAGCTGTTGAGATGTCATCAAAGGAGTTCTGCTTCGTGTCTTACTGAGAGCATTTCTATCACTTTTCTTAAAGTTTAAGGATTTGGGGATCCTTTCACTCTTTCCATTTGTGGACTCATGCAGTCTCCTCTCTTCCTGAAGACCCAACAGCCTAGCCCTGTCTTCACAAAATCAGCAGGGAAATTGCTCTCTAGTTCCTCTGGAGATCAAAGAGTCTTCCAAGGAATATTTAACTTGAGATCTTACTTTTACTATGTGGCATAACACACAACTCAGGCCCCATGCAGATTTCAGCCAAGAATAATAGGGTCCACTGATTCTGAGAAACAAGAGAGGAGGAGGGTTAAAGAAAGCCAGAAGCGTAAAGCCTTCTGAAACATAGAAGCGAAAATTGCTTCTGATACATTGAACTATACTTCTCCAAGCTTGTGTGTGTGTATGTGCGTGTGCATTTTTCTGTTTGTTCTCAACCAAATTTCAAAAAGGGGGGGCCCCTAAGGATTTTACCAAAACCTAGGAATATAAGGAAAATTTCTCAACATGAAAAAGCATTTACAAAAGGCCTACTACATGTCTTTCAGAATGCACTTGATTTAAAAAAAAAAAAAAGAAATCATTGTTGTAAGTGTGAAACGTTTCTGCTTCCTCTACAGACCCTTCTCCCACAATCCCACTCTGAAGAGCCACTATACTCTCCCCCATCATGAGTGATGAGAAAATCATTTCAATACGGCTCTTCCTCCTCCTTCTCCCAGTTCTCCTACGGAGAGCAGCCCCTAACCAAATTTCAATCACCCTACTGCCACCTCATATTTCTTTCTGAATAACCTAGTGGTAGGACACAGGGTTACCTGATCTTATCTGTAGGTGCACAGATAAGACTACAAGCAGAAACGGGTCTCATATGCATGTACTTTTCAATGGCTAGCAAAGTGGAGAAGAGGCTCTCCCAGAAGTGATTTGGGAATGAATAAAGTACCTATCAAAGAAGAAATCTAGTTTATTCTCTGTGTTCCCACCTCTGAAGGGAAGGGTGAAGAAAATTTCAGGGTAAGAAACCACTTTTTACACGTTCTACTCTCACCCACAGGTCTACAATGCTTGCCCACCCGCAGCTGTGCCAAGAGTTTGAACAAGAAATCCAGTGACATCCTGCATCCTATGACTGAATAGTCACATTCCAGAGACACCAGGGTGGCAAAGGGAATGCTCTCCTCTGGGTACACCACTCTCCCCTCACTCACCACACTCCAACCCCCTTGGCCTCATTTCTGTACCTCACATCTGCCGAGCTTTTTCCTAGTGCTGCTGTGCCCACTCTTGCCCCAGCCTTCCAACCCTGAAAACTGCCTTCTGCCCAGCCTGTGACTCTCAGTTCCTACGGTAACTTGGTAGCATGGTATTTCCTGAACCTCCTTTATAGAGCACCATCCACGATTCTTTCTAGCTCCTTTGTGCATTTCATTCACTCTCTGTGCAGAGTCATGCTGTATATATGTGTGCCTTATTGTACTCCCTTGCATCTACGATCCTGAGGGTTGAAGAGCAGAAGCTTGGGAACTAGACTGACAGTTTGGGCTCTAATCAAATGTAAGACTTTGATTATAGTCCTAAATAAGAGGTCTGAGATTTCTCATGTAGAGAGTGAAAATTATCGTGGAATTTTATTATCATTATAGATGACAGAATTGTATCATTGTAAAATGGGAACGTGACAATAGAATGATCATTATAATAAAATCATCACCTTTGTCATGAAATAAGTGACATGAAGACTTAGAATATGATTTGGCTTGGACAGAGACTAAAATAGTAAATTTTGTTATTGTTGTTGTCTATTGCTATATCGCTGGTGTCCACCACAGGATGTGGCACCTGATTGGGGCTCAATCAATACTAGCAGAACAGGAAAAAGCATGAGCCTCTGCCTAGAACCTCGGAGAATCCACATGAAAGTTGGTGGGACTTAGAGGAAGCCAGTGGCTTCTGAGAGGCAGGGATCCAGGCAGGCTGCAGGAAGAAGGCAGTCACATTGAACGGGCCTTGGAAGAAGTCGCTGAGCCCCAGGGCTTGCTGTCCCATGTGCCAAAGAATAAGCTCTATGGATTTGGAGGTTGAAGCTTGGGAAGACCAGACTATGAGAAAGGGCTGGAGCAAATTGTGTTGTGTTGTGTTGTGCTGTATTGTACTTGGGAAATTCCCCAAGAGGGCAGAGTATGATCTCAGGTTTGTCTTGGGGAGAAGTCCCAGGGTTCTATTGTACACCTCCCAGATCCCCCTCGAGCCCAGTACGTAGAAAACACAATGAAAGTGATATGACTGTAGCATTGAGAAGCCATGCAAATGGCCCCATCCCATGGGAGTAAGTATGTGGGAAAGGGCAGGAGTTTACTGCCTTGCTGCCCCTCAGGAAGCTTCTGGGGTAGGAGGCAGGGCAGCAGAATGGGGAGCTAAGTGCCTGTGTGAGAGCTAACAGCCATTTCTCTTATGTTACAAGGAAAGCCCATACCGAACAGAACCCCATAATGAAAGGGATGAGTTCAAATGTGTTCTCCTGTTGTCATCCCTGAACCATAAGCTCAACCACTAAAAACAGCACACGCCCACACGTCCATGGAGGAGCTGCTGCAAAATGTTCCAGATGTGACCCTCAGACACTGCAAGGCTGAACTGGTTCCCTTGAGAATACACTCTGCCCAAGACTAAATAGCAGCTTTCCTTCCCCACTGCCTCCCATTGTCCCAGCCTCCCTGGTCACACAGACCTGATACAGAGGAGGAACCTAGCAGAGAGGTGAGGTGAGGGCAGGTGGCATTGCTGCACCTCCTGTCTGTAACGATTCCCTTGCCTTGGTGCTGGGGCAGAGCTTCCCGAGTAGCCCTTGGAACTGATTGCAGCCAAATCATTGCTGTGCACTGGGGAGGGGGAGGGCCAGATAACTAGTCAGCCCTCAGATGGGTGGGCCAGGGTACCAAAGATACCCAAGCAGGAAGCGGCTCTTCGCTGCATCAGTGCTTCCTATGTGGGACGGTGAGCTGAGAAGGGAACACTGGCCCCCAAAGGCAGCCTAATTACAAATCAGAAGCAGACCAAAGCGGCTGCCTAAAGAGAGGCCCAAACAGAGAGAATCCACAAGGGCACAATTAACTGATAAGAGTAAACTAATTGTTATTCATATTAAATTAGGGCACAGGTGATTTGGAGGAAAAACCTACAGACCCTCCCAGATGTTTTGCAGCGTTGGCATTGCAGATGATGGTTTTATGGGATCCTTCTGGGATTTCGATTATAGGAGCTGGTCCCCATCCAGAGCGGGGGCAGGGCTCCCGTCCTGCTTAACTATACAATAACCACATAATGGTTTGTCCCCGAGGACAGAACCCAGCTTTGCATACTAAGCATGTCAATGCTAGGCGTTGGGACCCTGTGAGAGGAGTGTCTTGCTCATAGAAAGAGAAGAGTGGGGGTGGGGGAACATTGATTCAGGGAAAGCCAGAAGCTGCTCCTGATTTTTAGAATTAGGGTCAACTTATGAGAACACCATACCCCAGATGTCGAAGGGATGGACCTGGATTTCTTCAGACCTGCAAAGTCTTAACAGAAAGATAGACAAGAGGGGTAGGAATATGGTAAACACGGCTCCAGACCACCATGTGCAGCCCAGTGTATGTGAGCTTGGAATTTGTATGCATGCAGGTGGGCGCAGATCTATGAACCAGGTATGTGCAGATGCATGTGTAAGGTACACATAGGCATGTATGAGAATACACTGTGCATATAGTTGGCTCCCCCTACGTGTGGTTTCTGCATCTGATTATTCAGCCTAGCATGGATCAAACATATTGTAGCGAGGGGAAGGAAGAAGCAATAAAGTAGTCAAAACAATCCCTCAAGGCTAAAAGGGAGAGAAAAGTGGTATTTACATAGAAATTGCATTTTATTAGGTAAGATAAGTAATATAAAGATGATTTAAAGTATTTCAGAGGATGTGTGTAGGTTACATGCAAATATTAGTCCATTTATATAAGGAACATGATCTTCTGAGGATTTGGGTATTGATGGGAGGTCCTGGAACCAGTTCCCAGAGATATCAAGGGACAACTGCATTGTTTGTGTGTTTGCATGGTTAGGTGACTGTAGGTGCATTTACGTGTGCTTGCGTTTGTCCATGCACTTGGGGTCTTGCCAAAACTTCCTATCCAAACTAAGGACAGGCTGACCCTCTTAAATATACCTTATTATGCTATTTTAAGTCTCACATTATTGTGTTAGATTAGCTCTAGAAATGAATATTTTAGAATGCCATGAACAGAGCCGACGGACACATCCCATGAGAGATGTTACTCTAGAGAAAAGGGATTTTAGGATCACTTCTTATAAAGAGCTCTTGGGGTACAATGGTTACATGCTCAGCTGCTGAAAGAAAAGTACAGGTGGTTTTGAACCCGCTGGCTAAATGGCATGAGAAAAGGCCTGGAGGTCTGCTCCAGGAAATAAAGTCTAAAACACTCTGTGGGCTGTTCTATTTTTGCCCTATTAGGCCACTGTGAATCGTAATTGACTTAAAAGCAGAACAGCAATGGTTCCTAAAACAATGGCGAGGATATGGGACCCCCTTCTTGTTCCATCAGGCTACCCTCCCGCTAGCTAAACGGAGCCTAACCCAGAGAACATCTACCTCCCCACGAGTGTGGGCATACTGCAGATAGGATCTAGTGGTCACTACCTGTCCAAACTCAAGATCATTTAGTGCAATCTTCTTGTTTAATTTGGCATCCTTAAGACTCTGGCTGAGAGGGAATGTCACGCAGCGACATCATTCATCCGCTTTCAGATTAAGCCTGGGATTCACACAGCTTCTCTGTCACCCGTAAACTCCCTACAGGGAGGTTAGGTCTGGCCCTGAGCCTGACGGAGAAGTGGTGTGACCCCTATCATGCATGGGCCTGGCAAAGCACGTTCCCTCTGGAGGTTTCCATTTCTTTGTTTAAGAAGCTAAGAGCTGGAACCAGAAATTCTCCATAGTTACTTCTCCTGTCCTATGCAGTGATTCTGGCTCAGCTGAGAGGGAAGTAGGCTTGCCATCATAGCAGACTAACGGGCTGGCCATGTCTTTGTAATCTCCCTAGTTCCCTGTCTTGTGCTTTCCATTATTCCTTCCCCACTTTGGGGTCTGAGGCCAAGGAGAAACAGCACATGGTGGAAAAGACAATAACAGAGGAAAAGTGAAAGTAGCAAGGGTTATTCCAACAGGGAAAGAAAAAAGCTGGGGCGGCCTTGCCATTGGTGCTCCATTAAGATAATAAGGAACTGAGCCTGCACTGCAGCAGAGGCATGCGCTCGATTTGGAAGTTGATTTGGAAGAACTTCCTTGCTGGCAGAGGGCTGTTGAGCACTGGACTAGAAGAGGGGGAGGGAATTCTGTCCCTAGAGTGGTAATTAACTAGATCCTCAAAGGTCTGCAGGGTGGTGAAACCTCTTCCTCACCTCACTTCTTGAGTAACAGTGGCAGGTTCTGAAGGCTCTCCATGCCCCCCAACACCTTCCCACCAGTTGAAATAGTAGGACCTGATGTGGTGAGCTGCTGTGACCCTCCATCCACATCAGGACGCAGAAGAACATTGCCTATATGCAGTTTTGATTAGCAGTGCCTGGAAGGGAGCCCCAGGCATCTGAATCCATGAGAGGATTTGATCTATTAAAGAGACTGATCCCCTTTGACCCTGGTGGGGACAGCGCCCAGCGACACAAGTGGCAGGGGCTCCACCACAGGTGTTCCTAAGACAATCGTCCCAGGGGGCGCGAACCTTTAAACCATGTACAAGGATGACTTCTCCGTCCTGGCAGCATTTGGAAATCTCTCCGTAATGGGTCCATGCCCCTGCGACATCTGCACCCTCACAGATGGGTGCACACATCCGTGCACATGTGCACACACGCACGCACGCATTCCGTGCCTGCATCCACAGCACCTCAGCTGCTGCCTGGTCTCTGGAGGTGTCTTGAGGATCGCGGAGGGACTGAACGCAGACACTGCATCGTGCCTGGTCCTTTGATCAGACCGCAGTGCCTACAGGTGGTGTCGCCCGACTGGCCCAAGCCTTGGAACTGCACCCCCACCCCACACAGTCCCATCCGCCCTCCCTGGCCACCCCATGCCCGCTCGATCCAAGCGAGAGTGGGCACCCACTCCCCAGCTCGGCCTCTGAGTGCCCAAGAGCCGCCCTCCACGCTCGGTCCCCGGAAACAATCACCCTTTGAGAGAAGCGGCCCGGCCGAGCGCCGGGAACGGCCGGCGGGAGGCCAGCGGGCGGGCGGGCGGGCGGGCAGGCGGGGCAGAGCCTGAGGAGCGTTAACTCTCGAGAGGCGAGGCCCGGCCCGCAGCCACCGGCCCGGCCGCCGCGGGGCCCGGCGCTGGGAAGGCGAGGGGGACCCGGGATGCTGCCACTCCCGAGGGGGCCCTGGGCGCGCCGCGCCGCGCCGCGCGCGCCCAGCCCCCGCCCAGCCCGCGCGGGGGGACCGGCAGGCGGCGGAGCGGGCCGGGCGGCCGCGCGCTCGGGGGCGGGGCGGGGGCGGCGCTGTCGGAGCTGCCGGCGCCCCGCGCATCCCCGCCGCCGCCGCCGCCGCCGCCGCCGCGGACTCAGCTCCAGCGGGCCTGGCGCGTCCGCGGCCGCGTCCCAGCCCGAGCCTCGCCGCGCGGCCCCGCCGCCTCGCCGAAGCCAGCAGGGCCGGGCGGCCACGGGGGCGGCGGGCCGGGGCTGCGGCGGCGAGCCCGCGAGATGACCAGGCCCCCGGGGGCCCGCAGCCCGAGCGCGCCCGGCCAGGGGAGCGAGCCCACCCCGCCGCGCGGCCGCGGGCAGCAGCCCCGGGGCGCAGGGCCGTAGGGTCGGCGGCCCGCGATGGCCCGCGCCGGGGAGCATCCCGACTCGCCGAAGCAGGTCAGTGCCCGGTGCCGGGGCCCGCGGCGCCCCTCCGCCCCCTGGCCGCACAGAGCCCCTTTATGCGGCCGCATCAGTACCCACGCCATGTCCGCGCGCACGGGTGTGTGTGTGTGTGTGTGTGTGTGTGCGCGCGCGTTCGCTCGCTCGTGCCGCGGGGAAGCCGGAGAGGGGCCGGGAGGCGGCTCCGACCTGGGAGGAAGAACCGCCTGGCCGCGGAGGCTGCGAAACAAAACCAGACGAAGGGCCTGCCGCCCCCCCTGGCCCGGGATGAAGGCGGGCTGCTTCTCCGGAGCTTCAGGACACTTGTCTCAGGCCTTTCACCCGTCCGTGCCCTTTCCACCCCAGCAGGTGGTTCCTGCCTGCCGACACCAGCACCCTCACCCCACCCTCCAACCATCATTTCCAAACGCCTATGCCCACCCCACCCCCACCCCGAGGCACCGCAAGTTAACTCTTTTTCAGGGTACCCAAGCTCGCCAGCTCTACTAGGGGTGCAGAGGGCATGAGAGGTGCCAAGGGCGTCAACATGGGTCCTTGGGCCCTTGCTGAGTGGAGAAGAGGAAGGTGTTGTGTGCGCTTCACCAGCCTTTCCTTCCATCTTGGGTTTCGGCGAATGACCCCCCACCCCTCCAAAGCCACAGCATACAACTTCGGGATAAAGGTAAAAAGGCGAGAGGTAGGCAAGGAGGAGGAGGAAACTACCAGATCCATCAGTGCCAGGGAAAGAGGAGAACACAACCCCCACTCTCACCCCACCCCCCACACACCACCTCCTACAGCTTGACTCAACCTCCCTCCGCCCGCCCCAGTCCAACCAGCCCCCTGGGCAGCGAGGCCCCTCAGAATGGCTTCTCTGGACGCTGCACTAAGAGACCAAGACCCCGCTCTTTACGGACAGTTGCTGCCCAGGCTGGTGGCCAGGGGCACCGCCGGGTGCAGCGGTCTGAGCGGTACTCCTTGAGCTAGGGCTGTGTGGTCGGTGTTCTCTCCGAAGACTGGGGCGAGAGGTTCTATTGCATCCTGCAAAGGGTTTGCACGTTTGCACCGAAGGGGGGAGGAACGCAGCTTCATAAGATACTGGAGCCCTGTGTGAGTTTGTGCCGCTTCTGGCACGCTGTTGTCCGAGGTCATTCCAAGTTTGCCTTTTGTTTTATTTCCCTTGCTCTCCCTGTCTCCCTATCTCTCTCTATACAAAGCTAGGGACATTCTCTCCCAAACCTGCTTAGCTGCTGACTAGTATGGACTGTGATTGGATCAAGCATCCATCCCTCCTAGACCCTCAAAGAAACTGCCCAGTTTGCCCTGTCTAGACGCAGCATTCCCAAGGTGCTGGATCCAAATGACATTTTCTCTCTGCCCTTTTCAGTGGAGATGCAAATGCTTGCCACTGCGACCATAACAGAACATTGTGTTTCTCATTCAGCACCCGGCGATGGCTGGCTCCCCCCATGTCGCTAACTCATCTGCAGGCACTTGGGAACCACGGTCTGTGGGTCTGTGCGGGCATGCTGGCAGTTCCTATGTGATGAGTTGAGAAAGTGTTTGTGAATGTGCTGTGACCAAGTGCCCCACCATCATGGAGAGGGAGCGGCTCCAGCCATGGGATTGGGGCCCTTGGCAGAGATGAAGGCTACTGAAGCAAATACCCATAAGCTAGCTCAGCTCACCTCCTCGGGCTTCTGGATGCATTGGAATTTCCACAAAGCTCTTGAGGATCAGGGCAGCAAACTAGCGTTACTTTTCCTCTTATGAGACACTAAGCGATGGGGTGGGGTGGGGTGGGGGGAAGCGAGGGACTGGAGGGGACAAGGCTCTAGGGGAGCCTGCTGGGTCACTTTGACTGGAAAGAAGGATGTGCCGGCTGAGATTATGAACACTCCCTCTGTGAGAACTAGAGAAGAGAGACAGCGCCCTGGAGGCGGCTGGGAGACAGGGGCAGTCTGAGAGATTCTAAATGATCCATATGGGAGAAAGAACCAGAGTAGGCGAGCGGGGACACAACAGCACACTTGGAGAAAGATAGAGGCCCTTGGAGATGTCTGGGACATGGGGGGGGGCGGGGGGAGAGAACCCATGCAGACCCAGCCACACTCCTTCTCCAGGCTCTGCAGTTGGACCTCTAGCTGAGGGAGGGCTTTCCCTCACTTTGGTTTTCACTAATGCAGGGTAGTTCAGTGAGAGGCTGACAGCAGGGCCATTGAGAGTTCTGGGCATGTGAGAGATCCAGTCACCCACTTCCCCACCCCGCCCCCATCCTGATGGGCCTCTCTCCATCATCTAGCTGCTCCCTCCCTAGTTCTCCTGGGACTGAGAATGTGGGGAAGGGTAAAAAGAAGATCTTCCTTTCTCCCTATACCCCCCACACATAAGGATTCCAGGCAGGAAGACCTTTCAGGACTCTCCTGAAGACCCCCTGGGGGCCCAGAAAGTTCAGAAGAGTGGGCATATACCAGCTCTTGTGTCAGGCTTCATGCAGTCTGGCTCAGCGTCTTCTGAGCTCAGCTGAGCGGACTTTAGGAAAATCATAGCACTCTCCACCCTGATTGCCTGACAGTTTGCCAATTGTGAAAGCTGCATCCCTCCCAGCTGTTTTTTTAAGGGATTGTAATATACATGTCCTGTACACATATGTATGTATAGATACATACGCATGTATATACCCCTCTCCACATCCTTCTAAGATCTACAGCGATCTAGAGGACTTCTCTAAGCAGGTGAGCCCGGGAACCAACCATGGTGGAATTGATGCAGCACCTCCCCATCTTCCAGGCTAGCCCCACCTGAATCACTGCTACCAGGCTCACAGACAAATAAGGAAACCCACAAACAGCCTGTATCTTTTTTAGCAAAGAGCCCCCCGTTTTCCTACCAGCCTGCCAAGGGATTGGTGCTCCAATCTTGTCACGCTTAATGTGTTAAATTTGATCATTCCAGTTTATCAGCAAACAGTTGTCTAAAATGGTGTGAAGTGTACACACTCCAGATTGGTGATCTCTATTATCCATGCCGAGAGACAGGATGGTAATCAGAGAACTGTCAGACTAAGCTCGCTGCCACAGGCATAAACCTAGTACCTACTGGGGTCCAAGCTCAATACCGGGTACCGCGGACACACAGCAGCAAATAATCCCAAGTCATTGTTTTCGATTTAGCTTTGGAAGTAGTTCTTGTGGGATTTTTTGGTTGTTTTTGTTTGTTTGTTTTTTGTGGTGGTGGCGGCAGTTTGATTTTTTGACTTTCCTAATGAGATTTTGCTCTGGCCAGTGCTAAAATGAGTCTGCACTCTCCGTATACAGACCAGCTGACAACAGGCCAGGCAGGAGTCACCAAGAAAGTACCTAGTGAAGATTGAAGCTCTGCCTCCACTAAGCCCGTCAATGGAGAGTCGGAGTTTGGATCAGCATACGCCAATGGCAGTCAGGATGAAACCTGGCTTATGGGTCTTGGGCCCGTGCTCAGAGCTATGGAGGGAAGGAGAACAGCAGAAATGGAGCACACCAGGACTGTTGGGAAGGATTGTGTATTAGGAATTGACCAAAGGCTGGAGAGCTAGGCTCTCATTGATCCTTGTTTCCTGAGTAGATGAGACCTGGAAAACACCTTTCGGTCTCCATCCTGCTTCTTTCTTTATGAGGCCTCTGAGGTGCCTTGCAGCTCCAGAAAGCTGGAGATTCTGAGATGCTCCTTTGACTTCCTTCAGAAACTCCCATTGAGAGCTCTGTCGGGCGGGGCTCCCCCTCACCGTGGTGGTCCTTCATTTACAGGAGTCACATGGCAGGGGCTCCATAGCCACGTGTGGCTTCCATGTTGGCTAGCACAAACCCAGAGCATGTCCATCAACACAGAGCGCTCTATTGGAAAGCTCAGTTCTCAGTAGACTTGGACTCTAGGGAAATGATTTAACAAGGTGGCTACAAGGAACGTGGAAATTAGATCCAGGTTTCTCTGCCACATAGAGGCTGCATGGCCTTGGAACTCCGTCTTTCGGTGCCTTAGTTTCTGACCTCTGAAATGGGGATAATACTAGGATGTTTATAAGGAGTGAATGAGTCATTAATCATGTGAAGCGCTTAGGACATGCCATCGTAAGTGCTTGAGAACTCTCACTGTCATCCTAATGACCGATGGGCCAGGTGAGAGCTGCCCTGGTGAGTCTGAGAGGGTAACTGCATGGAGTAGAATGCCCATCTCTCTCCCCTGGAGCCCCTGGTGGTGGCCAACTGCAGACCTTGCCGCTCAGAACCCAACGCAGATCTACCGCGCCACCCGGGCTCGTGAATGCTTCACAGTTTTTATTGTTCATGTATTTAGCAATTTGCTCACACTGAATAGTCCTCCTCATATCAGACCCCATGCCTTTTCGGAGCTTCAGGCACCCCTCTATGATGGGAAGATTACAGCCCCTGCATGCTCCATCGCCGGGGAGATGACTGGGATGAGCTCTATATCCTTACTGCAGGGTACAAACGAAAGAGTGTGATTAGAAGCAGCTGCTAGGTCAACAGCACACTGGGTGGAGGCAGACCCCCATGGCATCCTGATCTCTTGGTGCCATTCTCCCCAAAGCTATCGCTAACCTCTGTGCACAAAAATAGAAAGTGCCCAGAGAACCCACTTGGCCACTGCCCACACCTGGCTGACTGGGGAGGAAGGAGACTTGAGGCGGGTGCACCTCAGAGCTCACACTCAATTGGATTCTGTGGGAATGAAAACTCTCTTAGCTCTCAGATGGCAGTCCTGAGACAGCTGGCATGAGGTCAAGGCATCGGGTGCTAGTCACAGGAGCGTCAGCAGCTCACAACGTGACAGTCCCCTTGGACCTCATCTTCTCATCTGAATAGTGAGTGACCCTGTTCACATTTCCCAGCAACCTGGAGCAGGAGGCAAGAACCCGAGGGGCCCCCAGGCAACTGCTGGGAACCTGGAGGGAGAGGGAGGGGGCAGCTGAAGGGAGGGGCCTTCGGAGCCACAGTCACGCCACACCAAGGATGAAAGAATTAGGATTCTGACTCGAGGCCAGGCCCCTCGTGTTCTAGATAGAGAGTCTGCCTCTTGTCTAAGTCCAGAGTAGGTGCTTACCTGGGCCCAGACTGTGGTCTAAGTCCCCCAATCCTGTAGCTCCCTCTTGTCGTGTTATTGTCTTCATCTCCTGGCACATAGAGGTGGATGGGAAACAGCAAAAATGGCCCCCAGAGCTCGCCCTCTCACCCTGTGTGGACTGGTTTCCTCCCTCCCCTGTCAGACAAGGGAGCCTCCTTCTGACAGTAGAAGGCTCTTAGCATGCTCCTGACAGAATCCTGGAGGAGCTTAGACCCTTCAGGCCATCAGCAATGAATTAAGAATACATCTAAGACTGCAATTCATTAAATCCATGATGAATTATTAACTCCATGCACTATGATGTCTGTGCACACGCTAACCAAAGGAATAGGTCAATCTAGAGACAATTAGGCTAAGAGCCCTCACAGCCTCTGTGACTTAGGGTGCCTGGGCGCCTCTTGAGCTCAACGCAAAGCCCTTGGGTACTTACGAACTAACCACAGGACCCATGGGAGGGTGTTCTTTAGCCTGAGAAAATCAAACATCATTCTCAGCCCACCTCCCCCATCACCTCGGAGCTGACGCCAGAGAGATAAGTTCTGCTTCCTGGAGGCATTGAGGATCTAGCCTTCCAGGGGGCGAGTGGTCTCCTAATGCAGCCAGGCTCGAAACTCAGACAGGGTTGTCCCCCAACCATTCCTCCTCTCCCCATGTGTTCACCTTGGACCTCAGTCACCTCCTCCAGCTCACTTCCCTGGGAGACAGAGGCTGAGACCACCCACAGAGACTGGGGCTGACTGGTTCAGAGTCGGAACCCTGGGACACACGGACGCTCCAGGTCACCTACTTAGGTTGATGCAGAGCCTCTCACCAGGTTATTTCCCCTTTCAGTCAGGATGTTGCTGAACTTGAGCTGAAGGATTACTGTCCTAACTCACCCTTTGTCAATAGTAACTTCCTGCCCTGCCCATAAATCTCTCTCAGAACAGCCATGCTCTGCTGCTCCTTCTCTCCCCAGCCCATGCCGCCTAATGATGCACCGGGATCCCCAGACTGCCGTGTGTTGCTGACTCCGTGGTCCCTTGTCCGGCCTTGTCCAGAGGTCCTGACCACATCTGGGTGATGAGGGGGATGCTTCCTGCAGGCATCCCCATGCCAGTCCCTCAGGACCAGGCTCCCAAGGCTTAGCCAAAGGGCAGTGCATGCAGGGTCCTCAGCCCCCACATCGGATCATACAGGTTCTACCACACACCCTGATCTGGGGAGCACCCCCGTTTCCTGGGTGTTAAGGAGCTATCAACAGACTAACCTGCCCACTCTGGGACCCCCAGTGGGTTTGCTGGTACCGGGTTGTTAAGCAGAACACACTCAGGTTTAGTTCTCCTCAGCTTCTCTCACAGGGAACGGCAAGGGTGGGGGAGGCCTGTTGGTGACACCTGTGCTCCTGGTTGATCTCTGCCCAGAGATTCTGGAGCACACAGAATGGAGCCAGGTTTGTATTGAGAGGGACATCTGCTTCGGGCTACCTAATTCCTCCACACACTGTGTATCTCCCAGTGCCCAGCACCCTGAGGTCCTGCACCTGACCTTGTGATTTAAGGCTGTACCGGAGTCCCCAGGAAAGGGGTAGTGAGAGAAGAGCACCCCAGCAGAGGTCCCAGGTGGTAGAGACAAACCTCCATGCTGCCCTAAACATCCCCACTCCTGGGACCCATCCCAGGACCCAAGGAGCATTCTGTCCTCACACACACACACACACACACACACACACACACACGTTTTCCAGAACCCCTTGAAACCCCTGTAACTCCCCAGGTGCAGGAGCCTGCCTGGTGCCCATGGCTCTGGAAGGTCAGGCTCTGGGTCCCCTGCAGCTCCTGGAGCCCGTGGCACTGCCTGGAGAGTCAGCCCCATCCCATTGCGGTGAGCCAGAGCCGCCCTGCTGCCAGTGCGTAATCTATGACCTGTGTGACAGACAGACAGTGTCAGCACCATCTACAGTTGCCAGCCTGAGATTTAGTGACCTCTCCATCCATCCCGCTTTTGCCTGCCCTGCTCACAGAAGGGGCCACACGCTGCCCATTCCAGGATGCACCCTCCCTGCCCCTGCCCCTCAAGCTTCTTATTTGAACTGTTCCTCATCCAGTCCTGTCCTTTGGACTTAAATCCCAGAGGAAGAGGTCCAGGAGCAGTGAAGCCCAGGAGGTTAATCTTCCTGACATCCTTAGACGACATCAAGAGGTGGGGGCAAGGGTGGAAAGCATGGGGCCTCACAGGGGCTGGGCCCTGTACCCCACTGATCACCAGCTTTCTTTCCCAAAGAGCCTTGGGTTTCCAACCACTCTGAAGCTCAGAGAAGCCGATGGGGACATTGGACTATCCAACGTCACCCAGCCGGTGGTGGCAGGGTCACAGAACTGGCCTGCACAGTTGTGTGCAGGGCTGGGTGATGCAAACACGATTGGGCATAGCATGTGAGAGGGGGCTGGGCAGCAGCTCAAGGGTCATCACTAGGACAGGGGGTGGGTTCCGGCCATCTATTTTTAGCAAGACCCATCAGTTTGAGCCCTGGTTTCCATGCCTGTCAAGAGGGTAGTGAACCTGGTGCCCAAGTGGGAGTTGGTCTGCAGCTTGTGAGAGCACATGTGCAGGGCTTTGTCGCCAAACTGCCGCCACAGATGGACCTGACACAGCCTGGGACAGAGCAGAGAGGAGACGGGCCAGGAGTTTGAGCTCTGGATGGGGTCACGGATAGGATCATCCTCCTGCATGGGGCCCGTCCACCTTCTCTGGGAGCTTCTGTCGGTCATTGCCTCACTCCACCCCCCTTGACCACATTGCTGCGTGCCAGTGCACCTGCTATTCACAGAGCTCGGGCCTTGGCACAAATGCAACCTTGTCCCTGGGGGGGAGAATTTGCTTTAAAAGCTGCCCCAAAGTACACACGGAGCAGATGACTCATAAAGAAGATGCTGAGACACCCCTGCTCTTCTCCCAGCCACCCAGACTCAGCCACCGCTATCCTATTCCATATTATCTAACCTCTTTAGCACTGAGGGCTGTCCAGACCCTGTGCTAGATGTTTTTGTGGAATCTCTCATTTGTTTGGAAAGCACCCTGTATGAGAGAGAGGTGAGGAAACTGAGGCACAGAATCTTGAGCCCTGGGTGGGTTCTATGGTGAGCACACAGAGGTGAGTAAGGTACAATGCTCTCAGGCTTTTGCCTGGGCACGCGGAGATCACTGTGAAGATGGCACCTGTGCATATCATGACAGCACCGTCATGATATGGGTACCCATCTGATATGGATACTGTAGATGCAGAGGCCTGGGAGCACCAGGCTCTGCCAGGGCTGCAGGGTGAGCATAGGCAATGTCTGGGGAGTCAAAACTCAGTGAGTCTGGCCCTGCCTCCACCTTTAGCCAGAACCACAACGACCTCAGCACCCAGGGAAACCAAGACAGAGGAGCCCTGTGACGCACAAGAAGGTAGACGGTGTAAAAGCACAGTCCTCCTGGGACAGGGACTGGCTGCTTCTACCCTCCTGCAGGGTAGCAGGGATCTCATTTCTCCTGGCCTGGAGCACTGTGTAACTACCCTTTATCTGGACCAAATCCCAGGTTCAGGACCTGGTCAACTGACCTGCCTACACTGGTCCCCCAGACCTTGCCAAGACTGCGTGCTGACCCACTGACAGTGTACACACTACAGAGGCACTGACCGTTAGCCAAGGGACCGTCCCTGGGCCCATGTGCAGCCTGGGCTCCTATGTGGCCCCTGTGGGCCTTTGGAACAGCAGGTCTTCCTGTGCACTAGATGGTCTTCTGACCTAAGCTCTGAGAGGGGGCGTGCTGCCCCCATCCTCATGCCAGGCCACCCTGTAGGGAATGGAGAAGGCTACATGGCTGTAGACACTGCTGTTCCCATAGCAGCCGTTGAGTCTTTTGTTCTTGCTCCTAGACATGTTTGGTGTCTGTCTTATGCCAGAATATGCCGAAAGTTCTCCTTTCCACCCCAGCTCCTGTGTCCTTCCAGACCACAGCTCCAGCAGGAGCCCTGGGGTGGGGCCATCCCTTTATAGGCAAATTGATATCTGCCTCCTGACGTGCAAGGTCTTGCACAGTCTCATGGGACACTAAGCATTGCAGCAGGTCAGGGCTGAAGAAATGCAAAAGCTTGGTGTCTTAAGGAGCACTCAATTGTATCAGTCTCAGACCCTAGACCTGCAGCTCTGTGGGGCCTAGCTCCAGGGAGCTCCCCGAAGCTGGGCAGGTAGAGGAGGCAGTGATATCTGAAAAAGTGCAACAGTGAAGTTCCTCTTTCCCAGAGCTCAGAGAGGGACTTTTCTGAGCCTGCAGGTTCATGAGGGCTCATTTGTAAGGTCATTCTATGGAACCCTGGTGGCCCAGTAGTTTAAGTATTAAACTCCCAAAAACAAGGTTGGTGGTTCAAATCCCCACCAGCCACGTCACAGGAGGAAAATAAGACTGCTCTCCCATAAATACATATAGCCCCAGAAACCTTATGTACGACGACTGTGAGTCTGTAGATGTGAGAATCAGACCTGGGGCTGCCCTGAGAGGAAAAATCCTGGCAAACATCTACTCTACCTCACCAGCATGAGCTCAAGGGCGGCTATGAGCTAGAGTCAGGTGCCCCTGTGCCCGAATGTGCCCGCCTCCCTCCTGTTGGCAATCTATTCACTGTGTTAATTATTTTATCACCTCATCTCACTTTCAAATGTGCTCACGTTTGGATAATAAGGTATATAGTCACATTTGCACTAATGAACAAAGGGATGGAGTGGTCTGAACTCGGCTCCCCGACACCTCCCTTGTAGAATGGCTTCACAGACAGCAAAGAAGAAAGCTATGTTTCCAGCAAGCTGAAGGCACAGGGATGAGCCAGGCCTAGGGGGGCAACTCTTTGGGATGACTAGTGCACCCACATACTGTCACTCACAGGAGAGTGATGGCAGTGCCACACTTTTGTGACCACTCCCACGGTTTTATCATTCTGAGAGAGGAGGAGAAGATCTTGGGCAGGATGTGGTGTGTGTTCGGCTCCTCTCTAGCCCCCACATGTCTCAGATTCTCCACCTCTAAAACAAGAAATAAACTTTGGCATTCTGAAGGGTTTAATGCTAAGTGAGAAAACCACTGTGAAATTGTGTGCAGAGGGGGGAGCACAAATCCCCCTTTACACTGATTTTAGGGGAGATGGCTCCTGCACTCCGTGCCATCTGTCCATCCTCTAGGATGGTCAGGCACGTGAGCTAATCCAGTGTTTGAGCACAACAGGAACAGTGACCAATGCCAGCCAACGGTGGGTGCCCACGTGCACAAGATAATGCAGGCATCCCTCGGGTGGGTGCACATGCGTGTGTGTGCCATTGCCCATAGGAACCATTTAGAAGGGGGCTCAGTGGGCATCCAGGCTAGAAGACTCAGCCCCAAGGGAACCGATAAATACCACATCCAGGACTGGGGGCAGGCTGACATCTTATGTAACCTGACAGAGTCCCGAGGGATAGGTCAAAGAGAGAAGAGTCCGTGGCCCAATTGTACTCAGCCTGACCCAAGACAAGAATCCTGTGGCTGTTACTCAGACAGGGATGTGCAGACATACACACACATATGCACATACATGTACACTCATAAACACAGCTGGGTCGTAGTAAATGCTGGGCAAAGAGGAACCAGCAGGGTCCAGGGGTCAAACTGCAACAACTTTGCAGCTAGAAGATGAGGTCAAAGAAAGTCTCCCATATAGAGAAAATTCAAAACCATCCACAAGAAAACTTGTAGCGTTAATAGAGGGATTTAGCAGTTGGAGGGTACAAGGTCAACAAAGAAATATCAGTTGGGTTTCAATATAGCAGCAGTGAGAAATCTGAAGGAAAGAAAAGAAACAATTCTATTTACAGTAGCATCTGCAAGAATAAATACCGAGGAATACATCTAACCAGGAACATGAAAGACTTTCACTGTGAAAACTAAGGTAGTGTTGAACAGGATTAAAGGTGACTTAAATAAATGGAAAGGTGATCTGTGTTCATGGATTGATACAGTTAATATTGTTAAGATATTCATAGGATTCAAAGTCATTCTCTAGATCCAATAAATCCTTGAATGACATTCTGACAGCCTTCTTCAGCAGAAAGGAAAAAGAAAACAACCATCAGCTCTATCTGGGAGGGCAAAAGGCCCCAAATACCTAAAACAATGTTGAAAGAGAATCAAGTAGAAAGACTCACACGTCCTCATTTTAAAAACATACTAGACCAAAGCAATCAGACGCCCTGACGATGCGGTTGGGTAAGCCCTGGGATGCTCACCACTGGCTTGTCAATTCCAACATAACAGCGATTCCTCGAAGAAAGATGAAACTTCCTGTTCCAGTAAAGATTTAAAGCCTGGCAAAGCCTGTTTAGATGTCTAAGTTGGAATTGACTGAACAGCAGTGGGTCTGAGTTTGTTTATTATACAGCTACAAGAATGAAAACAGATTGGTACTGGTATAACATTAGATGTGCTGTCGAATGAAATAGAATTGAGAGTCTAGTAATAAACCTACATATCTATGGCCAACTGATTTTTTCAAAGGATCCTAGGAACTTTTCCATCACTTCATTTCCAGGAAGAAGAGAAGGATCTCAAGGATTCTGATCAAATGGTATTTCCACACACAGAAAAAGGAAATCGTATCCATGTATCGCACCACAGGCAAAGAAAAATTCAAAAAATGGATTAAGGGCCTAAATGATGTGCAAGCGAAAACCATAAGAGTTTTAGAAGCACCAGCAATACTTTCATGTCTAACATTCAAGGATGGGTTGTCAAGTGTCGTAACAGAAGCAAAAGACAAAATAAAGCAGTGCGACCTCATAACAATACAGAAGTTTTCTTCTTCAAAAGCCTTACATAAGAAGTAAAAAGACAAGCTATCATCTGGGACAATAACTTCAGAAATCATAAATCTGACAAGAACCTAATAACCACAGCGTATCTAAAACTCCCACGGCTTAACAACAAAAAGGCAACCCAATTATAAAGTGAGCACAGGAGTTGAATAAACAGGACATTCAAATGACCACCAAACACACACGAGGAGATGCTGGGCACCATTAGGCATCAGAGAGATGCAAATCAGACCCACTGTGAGATGCTTTTTCCCTCCTCCTAGGATGGCTGCAAAACAAGCAATCAGGAACCCAGAAAATAACAAGTAAATGCTGGTGGAAAAATGAGGAACTTGGGACACTTATCCATTGCTGATAGGAATACAAAACAGTCCAGCCATTGTAGAAAACTGAGCAACAATTCTTCAAAAAGAGAACTACCATATGATACAAGGAGTCTATTCCTAGGTATAGAAGACTTGAAAGCAGAGATTCAAAAAGAGTCTTGTACCCCAATGTTCATTCTGAGTAGCCCCAAAGTGAAAACAACCTAAATGCTTCTCAAGAGAGATGAATGGATTTTTTAATATGGTAGATACATGTGATGGAATATTATTCAACTAATGGGGGAAATGAAGTCTTGACATGTGCTACAGAATGGAGGGAACTGGAAAGCTCTACGCTCAGTGAAATAAGCAATCATAAAAGGGCAAACATATACCAGGTTTCTATACAAAGAAAAGAAGAGTTAAATGCATAGAGATTGAAGTTGACTTGTGATTACCAGAGGTTGGAGCAAGGAGTAAAGGGGTGGTTTAAGATGGTGGGATAATTGTCTGAAGGTGCTTCTGTGCAACCAGACATCACATGGTTTTGCTCCTTCATTTGGGGATTTAGAGCCATGGTTTCATGGACATCTCAGTTAACTGACCTAGTAATAGGTTCAGTGCTTCTTTCCTGACTTCATTACATCTTGACTGTTGTCTTAAAAGCTTGCAAGCTGCCACCTAAACAAGGTCTCTATCCACTGGGAGCCCTAAAGAAAAGTGGAGAGTCGAGATTAGGAGGAGAGCATGGAATGTGCGACTAGTTGTCTCCATAAACAATTACCTTCTTTGACACGAGACCAGAAAGACTGAATTGTGCCCTCCTTCTACTGTTGCGGAACATTTTGATCCAAGACTCCTTAGAAAGTCCCTGATCAAAAAGGAAGACATGCAAAACAGGATTTCAAAGCTGCATGGATTCTACATTTTCTGGAGCTATAGGGGCTATACAAACCCCTGCAAGGATTTCCCTGAAAGAGTCTTTAAAGTTTAAGCCGAGATATCCCCGGAAGTCATTTTAAAACAATAGGTGAGCTTAGCCAACAAGCAAGGCCTGCCAGGGCAGGATGTTTCTCTAACAACAACCCGCATGCAAACAGACTGACAACTAAAAGAATTAGATAAGAACTCTAGGGAGCGATGAGTTTATGTCAATGAGAGAAAAACAGCTTTTAAAAGGAGGCTGGGAAGGACGCTGCAAATTAAAGACTATGATCGTGTCACTTAGCTGTGTATATAGAAACCGTCGGGTTGGTGTATGTTTTACTATCCCCAATAGCACACTGTCATCAAGTCTATTCCAGTTCATAATGGCCCTACAGGACAGGGTAGAACTGCCCCTTTAGGTTTCAGAGGTGGTACATCCTCACAGGAGCAGAAAGCTGCATCCTTTTTTCCTGAGGTACAACTGATGGGACTTGAACTGCTGTAATTAGCCACTTGGTGTAAAACCAGAGCTCTTTCAACAGTTACAGCAAAGTAAACTTTAGAAAATAAGGTGGATGGGGGCAGACGATAGACTGTCAGGGGTGATTCTTTGGACATCGTAACTAAAAAATTTTTAATGATTTAAAAAACAAACAAACAAAAAAACTTTCCCAGGACTGGCTCAAACTCAGGCTCTAGGTAGGATGGGAGGTTAGAACCACCAGGCATGATGAGGCCGCTGCACCTCCTGTTATTACGTCGGTGCATCGAATAGACCCTGCTGGGGTCTGACTGTCACAGACAGAGGCTGAAGAGGAAGCAGAGCGGACTCACTAGAGAGGTGGGCTGTGGTGACAGAATCTAGATAGCCAGGTGAAGTGGGGGAGACCCAAGCTGTGTCTGAGCAGATGGGGTCAGGAGGCAATAGGTGGGTCCTAGCTTGAAGAAGCAGAGCTAGAAGCCAGAGATGGAACTATAAAGCCATTGTTGGCAGGAACAAAGCACAAGGCCAGGAGTTTGCAAGGCAGCCAGCACTAGGCTTGCAGGAGGCCTGACCAGTCCAGGGAAAAGAAAGAACAGAGGGTGTCAGGCTGAGGCCTAGACATTTGTCAGAAGGAGGCCCGGGTAGGGTGCTGGTGGTGGGATCTTAGTCTTGTAAAGAGTGTGAGACAGGAGGTTTGTTTCCTCTGACGCTCCCAGCCCTCTTCAACAGCCCTCTGCTTCTTGCGGGATGCTCCATGGACCTCTCAGGGTCTGTGACTCCCACCTGCATTACAGCAGGCAGAGAGGTTCAGCTGAAGGGAGGCAGGGAGGCAAGCCCAACAAGCGCACTGTTCATAGCAATTAGAAGCCTTTCTACTTATCGGGCACCAGCCATGGAGCCAGGAACCCTGGTGATGTAATGGTTACTCAGTGGGCTGCAATCCCCGTGGTCGGCAGTTCAGAACCTCCAGCCGCTCTGTGGGAGAAAGACTGGGCTCTCTGCTCCCCTCAATAGTAACGGTCTCAGGAACCCACAGGGGCTCGTTATGAGTCAGCATTGACGCGATGGTTTGGTTGAGTTTGGGAAGCTATGGGCCAGATGCTGTACATTGATCTTTCCCTCCTAATAATCATGCTGATTCTTAGGAAGGATGAGCTATATTTATTCCTGCTTTATGCATTAAAAAGTCAGGACTCTGAAAGGCACTCAGAAGAATAAGGCTAACTGATCCTGAACCTGGACCCTCTCTACAATCACAGCGTTCCTCCAACTGCTGTTGCTGAATAGAGTGAAGAGAAGTAGGACAGTTATGGAAAGACTGACTGGGGTCAGCTTCTGCCATCGCCCTTGGGAGCCACAGTGGCCTGATGACAAGCTCTGCATGGCTGAGAGCCAGAGAGAGAGAGAGGTGACTGGTGGCATCTATCTGCTCTGTGTGAAGAGCAGACTCTGAGGGCCCTTGGGTTCCTCCTTTTGATGTTCATGCCCTCCCCTTGGGTGAGGATCACACCTGTGATCCTTCGTGGAAAAGGTGAGGACTGTCATTCCCTCGTTGGTCTCTGTTACATGTGCAATTCTGTCCTATGAGTGGACTTGCTCTCGAGTTTCTCCTTGCCACTTAGGACAGTGGTTGGCAATGCTAGAGACTGAAAAGCCAATCCTGTCCCTCCTAGCAGCTTCAAAATCACTCAAGGGCCTTAGAAATGTTTTTCCACGGGCCCTCCGACTCCCACCACCAGAGGGCAGTGATGCCCAAAAAACAAAAAAACAAACAGAAAAAGAAATGTTTTTCCAAACAAATGGAATCAGTGTGATCTGAAATAATCACCTTCAAATGTTTTCAATGTTACTTCAGCGCCTCACATTCACACTGAAAGAGTAGCATATGACTTGTAAGCCATGTTTTCCCTACCACTGGCCTAGGAGAAACCCATGGGGTTGAGAACTCAAGGAAACTTCTTAGAAATGAGAGTAACCTTCACAAACCAACCAGCATGAACTATGGTCCTCAGCTCACAACCGCCAGCCAGGAAACACATGTCACCAATAGTCTATGTGCTGGAAGCTGGACTCCCACAGCTCAATCTCCAGCTGAGCCTCCACCCCAGCCAAACTTTGACTGCAGCCCGTGAGAGCCAGGGACCGACCAGCTGAGCCATGCCCGAGACTGAACGGAGCAGTCCCTGCAAATGGGTCCATTTGTCACAGAGAAACCCCAAAAGCAGCACACTTGTCCTGGAAGCCGGGCCACCTAACTCAAGAGTTGCTTTCTTTTTCATTTTTTTCCCTAGTATAATGCAACAACCCTAGAAAATCAATTAGTTGCATTATTCAGATGCAGTTGGAAAAAAACCAAAGCATCACAAAATATCCTTTACACCAAGTCTAAGCTAAATGAATAATTTCCTTCTGCTAAAGTCCTTGGCTTAGTTTTTCAAGTCAGAAGGGGGGGGGGGGTGTCAGGTGTGAGCAGGAATGCATCCTGTCCGCCTCTCAGAGGACACTAGAAGTGAGAGCCAGGGTGACCGGGCGGCAAGCAACCAAGGGACTGGGCCTTTCCTGGGCAACAGCTGCACATCAGAAGCCACCAGAGTCCCTTCCGGATGCACCGTGGACCAAGCAAGGCCAGCAAGCATCGCTCGGGCCCAAGTACCCAGCGAGTGGACCTAGGTAAAGGATGGCGTGACTAGCCGTCAAGAAAGGAGACTGAGGACGTGGATGTGATGCTATGCCCAGAGGCCACATCCGGACACTGTCTGTCACTTAGGGTCCATCCTCACGTGTAAGTGGCGGTGAGGTCCCCCCCTCGTGGGGCAGCTGTGAGGATCAAAGGAGAGAGTCCACATGACAGTCTCGCTGCCCGTTGTCAGGAGAAGTGACTCTGTGACAGAATCCTAGCCCAACATATGTGAGACCTGAGTTCGATTCCCTGTCTGCACACTTCACGCATAGCCACCCCTCAGTTGTCAGAGGAGGTGTGTCTGTTATTACAACACTGAACAGGTTTCAGTCCAGCCGCTAGACTCCTGTGGACTAAGACGACAGCGCTGGTCCACTGCTTCCAAAAACCCAGCCAGTGACAAGCCTGTGGCTTCCAATAGTCCCACCCGAAACAGGTCAAAAGGAGGTCTCCGAACTTGGCAGATTCATGCTGCTTTTCCATGGCATTGCAATAAATAGGGACCAATCCAGCAGCCCCCCAACAACCTTCCTAAGATTTCCAATTCCAACTAACAAATATCCATCAAGTCCCCCATTTTCCTTGGAGTGACATCTTCTCTTCGACCCACCCTGGGTCACAGGGTGCAAAGAAGACACCTCAGCTCCCAGCCCCATGTGTGCTAGCACAGGAGCAGCACCACTGGCTCCGCCATGGCCACGGGACAGTCTATTCAAAGAAGAGCTGAGTGCAGGGTGGGAGAAGCAGCCCTGGTGGCTGGGAGCCAGAGCCAGGTCTGGGGCAGTGGCAAGGGGTGGTAGGGGGACAGGCCTGGGTTAATGAAGTATGGATTGACTGGGTTGAAGCTGATTACCTTTGGCACTGGGCTTTTCCTAAGCAGCAGCAGCAGCAGAATCAATACTAATCCCTTGATCCCATTAGGGCTCCTGTGGATTTCTGGGACAAAGACTGTGCTTCACTCTCCAGCAGGGGCCCTGCCTGTGACTGGAGAGGAAGCGGGAGCCTTGACCAGTTATTCTTGTCAATTAAACTGTTTTCACTTTCTGCCGCCTACCACATGCTTCCTGTGGCCATCTCTCTGCTCACTGGTCGCCCCCTGCAGCACCGTCCACCCCCTTAGGCACACCCACAGCCCCGGCCCCTATCAGTGACCCAGTCACCATCTGTCTTAGGAGACGCCTCATGGGCCTCTGCCAGCCTCAGGGTCTCCTGCAGACCCCCCATGCTGAGAGCTGCCATATGTTCCTTCATACGTGCACTGCAACAGTGAGACTGGCAGTTCAAGTTCACCAACCGCTCTTTAGGAGAAATATGCAGCTATAGACCCCTGTGAAGATTTAGGGTCTCAGAAACCCCATGGAAGGTGGCCCTGACTTTGAGCTACGTGCGGCAGAAGTGCTCTTCCACGGCTTCGGCTTGGTGGACTTAGGAGATGGACTGGCAGCTTCCGTTCTCTCCGCAGAATGCTTAGCTGAGCCCCTGGCAAGCGGGAGTGGCTGCCGCCGCACAGGGCTGCCACCGTGGCTTCCATCTGAACTCCGTCCGTGCTGACCAAGGACTGGGACCCCGGTTCACGCACCTATTCACCACAAGCACATGTGGGGCTGAGGCCATGTGAGAAGTCCTTGGCTTAATTTTCCTAGTCAGTTTTCATCCGCGAGGGCTGAAAAGAGATAAATGTGTGGTTTCTGTGGAAACCGGATAAAAGCGTTTCAATGAGTCGATGAGGTGACTGTGGAAAATAGATCTCTCAATGAGATCGGTGGGCGAGCCATGAGAACCCCAAGAGAAGGCTGTCATCAAATTGCTCGTCAAGTGCCCTCGAGTTCTCAGAGCACTGCAAGGAAATCAGACAGCAGGTGCCCTTGACGTTGAAGCGTCAATGTGGGACTCCTACACCCTGGAAAGGCCTCAGGGCTGCGTCCCAGAGTGGGACACGCTGGAGATAGCCAGCGATGGTAAGTTGGGACAACCAGAAACAGTCACGTCTTGCTCAGTAGTGGGCACAAGCCCTCTGTTCAACAACCAGCTCCTCAAATGTGGCTTTATTTGAAATATTTATCACACGCCTGTGTCATGTTTATAGTGTTCTGTAACAGATTTGTTTGATTAACCAACTATTCATGGTCCTCGATCTTACTGGGTAAAGGGACTTCTGTTTTCCTCCAAGGCCAAGTGGTTGGATGATGTCTGAGCTTGTGAGCAACCTCACTTGATCATTTACACACACAAGTGCATGTATCTGTGTATCGCGCGCGTGCACACGCACACACACACACACACACACACATACACACACACTGAAACACCATAGACTTATCACACCTCAATTCTGTCTTTGGGCCAGCCGGCTTCTTTCCTAGAGAAGGAAGCCCTTCTCCCCCCACCACCACCAGCAGCCCCCAACACATGAACCTTGCTCTCCCTCCATAGAATCTAACACAGTGATAAGCTCAAAACAGTTGTTCAATTAATAGCTGTCAAGTGAAAGGAAATAAGCCCCCCTCTTCTGAGACTAGGAACAGAACTATAGGACATTGGTTGGATTACATTTGAACATGTGCAGCCCCGAAGAAATCCTTACCTTGCATTCAAACCTGCCAGGCTGGAAACCGATCTTGTCCACAGGTCTGGCTTCCCAATCTTGCCTGCTAGACCCCAACCAGCCGAGTGTTCTCATCTGGGTTCCCATTCTCAGCCCATAACATCCTAAAGTTTGTGGCCAAATTGCTATAAATAGTTCTGTCCCATTGTGGCCAACATTGTGGCCCTCAAACCTTGCTTGAGTTCCTGAGAAGCGGCTGGGTTGGGCCCTGGCCCAGACTCTGCCTGAGTAGAACCACCAGAACTGCCCCTTTCCTCTGTGCTCCTGAGACACTGCCTTTGCCTCCTGGAGCCCTGAGACGCTGAGCCTCGTTTTCTTAAGTGGCAGCAGTGGGCATTCAGAGCCCGGCTGCCATGTTTTCTGTATAACAGCTGAGAAAGGAGGAATGTGCCTATGGCACCCTGAGTGGAGCTAGGCCTGGGCATCTTCCAGGCAGCTGCCTTCTGAGGCTGCCTCCTTGTGTTCTCCTACTCTGCTACACCCACCCCCACCCCCGACAGCCCAGTCTCCCCGCTTCCATCCACAGTGTAGCTTTTGTCTCCATGGAAGAAGGCCCTGGGAGAGCAGGCCAGGGAAGGCCTCCCTGTGTCTGCCCTGGTGAGGGAGAAAGGATGGCACCAGTGGGGTCCACCACAGGCAGCAGAGTCCAGGAGGTGGGTCCTGCTCACAGAAGCCCTGAGCCAGGTCTTACGTGGGCACACCTGGTTTTCCTCTGAAAGTCATGCCTCTTGCTGCACCTGTAAAGTCCGGGTCCTCAACCACCCCAGCTGTGGTCACCTGACTCTTCTTCCAACACTCCATCCTTCACTGCCAAAGCCAAGCAGGACTCAGAAACAATCCCAGGCCAGGACAAGTGGAGCCTGCAGAGATGAGCTCCCGGACCGGCCCTCTGGGGGCAGGCTGTGGAGAGAGGTCCATGCAGGGCTCAGATTGATGCAGAAACAGTGCTGGCCTCTCTCCCCCACTGGCCTGTTCCTAGGAATCTGCCCCCTGCTGGCTGACTGCCTTTCTTCAAGGCTGCACTCTGTTCTGCTTAATAACCGCTTGGTAATTAGCTCCACAAGTTTGCTCCTATGCTTATAATAGCTTCCATTAAAGTTATGGGGTTTTCAAGCCATAATGGCTTCCAGAGTAATTAATGCACAACTGGGTTTATTGCTAAGTTTATTTTTAGAGCTTTCCCCCTCTCCTCCCCCCTCCCTTTCCTTTCACATGTTTTAACTGAAAAAGACTCGATGCTATCAGAATTGTCTCTCCACTGCCCGCTGCACACTTGCCTCCCTCGTTCCCCTCCCCTTCCTGCTTCAGCCTCCTTGGAGCACTGGGCCCCAGAGTGGAGACCGCTGGCCTCCCGGAGGGCAGCGTGAGGTCACTGCAGTTCATCCGCCTCAACCCGGGAGAGCTACGTGCTCCTGAGCCCACCTGCCAGACCCCCAGACCTGGAGGCTCTAGCCTGGGGCCTCCTACCATGCTCTTCGTGGTTGGGGAGAGCAAAGGGATAGAGATTAGACTCCAGCCCCGGGATTTATTAGCTGTTAACCTTGGCCAAGTCATCCACCCTCTCTGAGCTCAAATAATTCAGCTGGAAAATTGAGATAACAACAGGGTCTACTTCTCAGGTCACTTCAGAGTATGGAAGGATAAGTATGTTTCAGGTTTGAGAGAAAGAGGGATGCACATGAGAAGAAAAAACTTTAAAATCAGGGAACTATCCACTCACTAAACTACTTCAATTTCGTGTCTGTGGGCTTTCCAATCACCTGTATTCCCTTTGATGTCTCCGCCCTGAAATCCGCACCTTTAACGACTACTGAGAATTCTCCAAGGAGTCCCTGAGATACCGTAGCCTTACTCTCTTTTGTCAAGGACAGCCTCAGAGTTCCCAGCTGAAACATGGCTCAGCTCCTGCTGTTGATGCTAGCACTGGGTATGGATCTAGTTGGGTGGGTGGGGGGTGGGAGTGGCTCGAGTTCACTTCATGAAAGCACACTCAGCACATGAGACCCAGGTGGAAACCAGTGTAGGCCACTGACCCAAGCTCTGAGCCACCTGCTAGGACCACTAAAAGGAGTTGGTACACACATGCACGTGCATACACACACACACACACACACACACACACACACACGGTTCTGCTCCTTAAAGGAGCAACAATGGAGACTAACATGTCTCCATCTCCACAAGACAAAGCAAGAATAATTGGGCCAAAGACATCCTCATGCAGACTCAAAATCACAAAAAATCAAGCTGCCCCACCTCCACTTCTCTCTGTAGGCATGGGTTTCTGGTCTGCTGCAGCCATCACGTGCGGTCAGCCCTGGCAGGTCTGCTCCCTACACAAGTCTTGTGGGTCATCTGGCTGTGAGGGGTGTAAGAACAAAATACTGTGGCCTCAGATAAAGGGAAGCTAAGCAATTGTCACAACAACAACACAGCAGCAAACCAACCACTGTGTGGTGTTTTCAAAGGGGAGTCCTACAGAGTCTGCGTTCTTCCTCCAAATGACCAAGGGCGGGAACTCTGAACCCTTCTCATGAGGGGAATCCTAGTCTGCCTTGGGACAACCTGGCTGTGTGACTTATTTCTCTGTTCCCAACTGAAGTAGCCCTGGAACCACGTTCTGAGCCCTCATGTGCTTCAGATGTCATCATGCCAAATGCAATCGCCACTGATTGACCACATAAGGCTGTGTTCTACCCCTCACAGCATCCCGGAGGGGAAGGTACTCTTATTCCATTGTGTAGGTGATGATATTGAGCTTCGAGAGGCTAAGAAACCTCATCTAATTGTACCCATGAGCAAAGCCGGGCTGTGGGTCCTGGACTGAGTGACTTCCAACGCCATACTCTTGATCTTACAGTAATGACTTAGAACTTGGAGGGAACTAGGAGATCATTGAGCCCAGATCTCTGTTATACAAGCATACATTTTTAAATTTTCCTTAAAGCCCTTTATTAAACAAAAATATCAAATGTGAAGCTATTGTTTCTCGACTTATCCTCCCCCTAGGGCTGCAGATTTTGACAAGGTGGTATGTCTGACTCTGTACCTCTTCCTCAAAGAACTCTGACTCTTCTATGAATGCCACAGCACGATGACTGTTTGGCCAACCTCGTGGGTTCCAGTCATGTTCCTTTTCAATGTTCTTTGAGGTAGGGAAACAAAAAATTGCTGAAGTGGCAATACCAGGGCTATAGGGTGGATGGGTAAGGCTTGCCAATGAAATTCTCATAAGAAAATCCTTGCGACACTCAAAAAATAAGTGGGCGCCTTGTTGTGATAGGAAAAAAAATGTTCTCAGGGCAACTGCCCCGAGCTTTTTACACACCAATGCCATTTTCAGTTTTTGTAAAACTTCTTTATAATTAGCTCTGTGATCACCCTGTATCCTTCAAGGAAATCTGTCACAACTTCCTCTCTCTGAGCTGACCTCTCAAATGTGAATTTAACTTGCCAATTAAATCCTCTCAGAAGGCAAAGCTTTGGTCCTTTTCCAGGCCCTCTGCTGAGCCTTAGTGGCTTAGTTGTTATGTATTTGGTTGGTAGGGCAAGGTCAGCAGTTTAAAAGCCCCCGTGGCTCTGCAGGAGAAACACTCGGTATTCTAGCCCCATGAAGAATTTAGTCGTGATAACTCCAGAGCCATGGTCATCTCCAGGCAAACTTTCCTTGTGACACACTGCCTATTACCTACAGGCCTCTGTGCCTGCCTCCTTCATCTGACCCCCAGCAGCTAGAACTTTGCTGAGGGTCTTCGGCCCACGCTAACCTACAGAATCATTGCTAAGGCAGTCAGGACTCTCCTTAGAACTTACTCTTAACTGCTGAGTGGCAAAAAGGAAGAGAAAACCTAGCTTGGGAATGCGAACTGTCCTCAATTGTGCTACTGTCACAAGATCCCCAAGTCAGACACACTCACCTCTACAAACCCACATCCTTGAACACATGCCTGAATGTGCATGCATTCATACGTGCATGAATGTGCACATAGACGCACACATGCACACAACGCCCCTGAATGGCTGATTCATTCTGTGCGCTCCTACCTGATAGGTGACATTCAGACCCGCCAATTGCCCGTTCCGGTCAGACCCGTGTTCTTCTGCTCTCTGGAGGTAGAGGTGGCTTTTGAGAGAAAGAAGTGGTCCCTCTGGCTGATCTCAAGGCTCTTTCCAAGGGAGATAGAACCTAGCTCATTTATAAATCCTTAGGACACTTCAGAGGGAAGGCCAAACAACCAGAGGGAAGAATACTCTTTTTAAATACCATGGTGTTACCTGCCAGGTGGGTCCTAGGCCCCTCAAGGCAGGGGGCAGGGGTAGTCCAGGGCTATTCTTCTCCTGCCCCCACCCTGCATTCAGAATTGCACGATCTGCCTCTCATGCAAAGCCCAGCACCCAAGTAGAGGAACAGAGGGGAAGGGCATCCTGGGACGGTCTCCACGGTAGTTGGGGCTATTCCATCGACTCTCCAGACCTTGTCACATGAGAAGACAACTCAGCAGTTGTCCCTGCAGATGCTCTGCAGAAATGACTGGAAATCTGAGTCCAGTTTATGTTTCTCATGGAGCAGGTACTGCTTCTGGGGTCCTGCTATCCATGCTCTGTACACCTTGTGGTGGTTGGCCAGGGCTAGTTCTTCCCCCTGGTGATCCCAACTCCAGCATCTGGTATTAGTCCTCCACTGAGTGACTTTCCACCTGAGTTTGGGGTCCACATGAAACTCATGGGGTCTCCTCCCAGCACCCAACTCTAAAACACCTCTTCTTTGTTCTCAAAGGACTTGCTGTAGCTCCAACCCTTCATTTGGGTCTGGACAAACCTATCATGACTCAATGTGCTCGCGAGACCTACTCTGTGAAGTACGTAAGGATGCCATTTCACTGTAGGCATGAGGATATTGTGGCATAGAGAACAAACATAACTGTCCAAGATCACATAGCCAGTTGGTGGCAGGATTGCGACATTGGTCAGGGCTGTGTGTCTCCGAGAGCTGGGCCCTTAGCCCCTTCTTGATCCACCAACTCTCATGAACTGTGCCTGTGCCATGCCCAAGGTGGGCCAAGCTGGTCAACCAGCAGGCAAACAGAGGGGTTCCTTGCAAGGAACCACCTGAGCAGGAGACAGCCTGCTCCAGCATGTCCCAGCGTAAACTTGCCCTTCCCAGCATGCCCAACTCATGCCCAGGTCCCTGGCTATGCTTTTCTGCTCTCTCTTATAGGTATCTGCCTCCCAGGGTTCCTCACCTCATCCCTGACAGCCACCTCTGCTCAGACTTGAACACGGCCGGACTCTCCGAACCTGCTTCCACAATGGGTGGGTTGTGAGCGCGGGTAAGATCTGCTAGCCAACGTTTCGGCTTCTCTGCCCTCTGTCTGCCTGGGCGGCCTGGCCCATTCCTTCTCTTTTCTCCCCTGTGCTGCCGCCACCCTGCTGCCACCCTTCTCCCGACCTTGCTGCCACTCAGGTAATGAGGAGCTGTGGGCCCAGTCAGCCTTGGAGATGCCGAAGAGACGGGACATCCTGGCTATCGTCCTCATCGTGCTGCCCTGGACGCTGCTCCTCACCGTCTGGCACCAGAGCACCATCGCACCCCTCCTCACTGTGCACAAGGGTGAGCCCTCCCCCCAGCCTCAGTGGCCTCCCCGAGGAGGAGGAGGGCAGCCAGCATCATAGTAAGGGATTGGGAAGAACCCCAGGATTCACCCTACCAATGCTCTTGCGCCCTTTGGAGAGTCTGCTGAAAGGTTGCACACTTAGACATACAGACCAACATACAAACTAAGGCGGATGCACCTATACACAGCGATATTCACAGGGAAAGGCACACTCATACAGAGACACACGGTGCATGCAGAAACATGTGCTCACACAGCACAGACACACAGAGGGACACCACACACGAAGGCATGCATACCCAACACAGATAGGCACAGGGAAATGCACTCACTGCATACAGACACACACCCTCATACAAGCTCTTCATTCCCCTTTGAGTCTGATTTTCAGTCAACATGGATTGGGGGCTTTCTACACTTGGGGTGTGGGAGAGAGGAAGGTGGATGAAAGTTTTGGTCTGTGTTGTGTTTTTTAAACTTTCAAGAGCAACATATTGTTTGGGAAACTTAGTTTAGTCCTACCTAGTGGACACAGATGTGAAGAAGGGAAGAGCCCCACAGAGACTGCAAAGGACTAAGTTGAGAAGCAGAGCCTCTTTCTGGCCCTGAGCACACCATATTGCCTCTCCCTCTGCATGCTCTGGCTCCTGAAGGGAACCCTCGGTACCTCCCCCGACCTGCTTCCTGCTCCCTTGTTCTAGAGATCACTATCTCCTCTGCTCCTTCCACATCCAGGAAAAGTAAAAAGTATTGCCTGTAGGAATCCGATTCATATGTGCATGGAGTTGTTCCCCACAAAATGCATTTTGATATGTCTCTGTGATCGGGAGAGAATTGCAGACCTGTTCTCTCCGGGATACACTCGCCTTAGTCTGGTGAGAGCCCCCTTAAACGACTATCCAATCGAAACAGAGGCAGACAGAGGTCTGCTGAACCAGTTAAACCCAAGACTGAGCTGTTAGAGATACTATTTGAGGGGAATCCCAAGGTGGGCTATCAACAGATCTTCTTGAAGGATCCAAGATGATCGTCAAGAATGATTGAAAGAACTTCTGACTATAAACTAAGCTTTAGGAAAATTGAAAGTGCCACTGGTGACAAAAAGCCAGGAAAGTTGCAGAGAAGTTGCTTTTTTTTTTTTTTTTTTTTTTTTTTTTACCATCACAGTGTACCTGCTCATTCTTTGAGGTAATGAGCGGGGGCTTTTCTATGTGAATTTTGTTGAAGCACCTGGCCCTTATCTTGCTCCTTCAGTCTTTTTGTTCCCCAAACTCAAAGAACATTTCAAAGAAATATTATTTGAACCTCTCAAAAAAACCAAAATGGATATTTTGGCTTCCTCTACATGGACGAGTACAGAATCCTTCAATGATGGGCTTGATAAATGGAAGCACATCCTTCAGAAGCGTGTAGGTCTACAATTAGCCTCACATAGTCTACAAAGAGAAGGATCCACATCTTGTTTTAGTGAATAGCAGACAGAGACTTAATAGCTTTTGAGCCGCCATTTAAATTGCAGCTTATTGGTCTTTCCTCATGTGGAGCAAAGATGAGTGAAGACACTCAAAGATGCGTAGAAACAATTAGTCCAAAAGAAAAGAAGAATGGACCATATAAATATCAGTCTCTATGACCTTGAGACAGGAAGAACTAGCTGCTTCCTGGCAACTATTCGTGGTATCTCTGAACAGGATCCCAATAGAAGGTTCTGAATAGAGTGGTAGAAAAATGTGGAACACAGCTCAAAAACATCAAAAGGCAAGGATTACCAGGGTGATAGAGACTGGGGAACCCTTGATGGCTCTTAGACTGGTCTCTGCTTCAGGACTGGAACTGAATTTACCCCCATGTCTTAACTTACAGCCAAATGATATACAGGCCTATCAAATGAACAACATACCACATGCAGGAAAGACACACTTACCAGAAGAACCAGCCAGGCAACATTAAAGAAACAGCATCTGCCCAGGGATAAAGCACCATAGGCTCAAAGGGATAGGAAAAAAGACAAAGGGAAATGGGGGACAAGTGGAAAGAGTGCCATTACATTGCAGGGATGCCAACCAATGTCACAAAACAATATGGATATGGACCTTTGTAATGAAAAACCAGCTTGCAAAAAATAATAATAACACATATAAAAACAACCAATTTGCTCTGCAAACTTTCACCCAAATTACAATTTTATTTTAAGAATTGTTGGACCTAGATGCAGGATATGTCACAGTTTGATTTTTTTGTTTGTTTCTTTGATAGATGTTCCTATGACTCGAGTCATGGCAAAGCAAGGTCCAGCGAGGTGACTAAGAACCTACCTCACTTCCAGATTGTTAGATCCTCTGACAGGACTTGCCCTACCATCAGCAGATAAATACATTATTCCATAGGAGGTAGAACTACCCACTTCTCCTCTGGTGTACAATCCGATTGACTACCCTGGCAGCACCCTGGAGTCAAGCTGCACTGTTAAACCCCGGTGTTACTACTCAGGGGTGGAGACTTGGCTTTCTTGGTGTTCCTGCAGGTAGACCAAGGAACGTGAATGGGAGCTGATGCTCTGTGAATTAGGAAAGCTTTCCTGCCTTCATGACTTCCTGGTTGCAGTGCCCTTAGGAACAGACCAGAGAGCAGTGAGCTGTGGGTGAGTCCTGATCTCCAGGGACTTCCACAGGGGCAGCAGGTCACCTGCCTGCATGATTCTTTTGAAGGAAGCAAAAGGCTAGATGTTGTTGATGTTAGGTGTTCCCTCATAGTGACCCAATGTACAGCAGAATGAAACACCGCCAGGTACTGAACCAGCTATATTTGTTCTTAAATTTGAACCCATGGTTGTAGTCACTTAACGAAGGCGTCCTCTTTTTTTGCAGCTCCTATACTTGGACAAGCATGAATTTGACAAGTTCCAAGTCCTTGTATCTTCTGATATCTTGTCCAAAGTACTTGAGACAAAGTCTCACCATGACTGCCTCTAAGGAGAATTCTGACTGTACTTCCTCCAAGACAGCTTTATTTGTTCTTCAGCAGTCCCTGGTTCTTTTCAGATTCCTCTCCAGCACCACTATTCAAATGCCTTCATTGTTTCTTGACCCTCTTTCTTCATTGTCCAACTTTTCATGGGTATGAGGCCATTGAAAGCTCAATGGCTTGGGTCAGGGTAACCCTAGTCCTCAAAGTTACATCTTGGCTTTTCTTCACTTCAAAGAAGTCTTCTGCAGCAGATTTACCCAATGCATTGCATCTTTTGGTCTCTTGACTGCTGCTTCAAGAATGTTCTTTGTGAATCCAAGCAAGATAAAATCCTTGACAACTCCAACTTTTTCCTATTTGTCATGATGTCACTTATTGACACAGTTGTAAGGCTTATTATCTGCTTTACGTTGAGTTGTAACCATCCCGAAGACTCCTTGATTTTCATCAGCAAGTGCTTGAAGTTCTCTTCCCTTTCAACAATCAAGATTGTGTCACCTGCATATCACACATTATTAACAAATCTCTGAGTCTGATGCTGCATTCTTCATCACATAATCCAGATTCTCTGATTATTTCCTCAGCCTACAGTTTGAGTAAGTATAATTAGAAGACACAACCCTGATGCATACTTTTCTTAATTTTCAACTATGTTTGACTACCTTGTTCTGTTTGTACAGCTGTCTCTTGATCCAGATACTGGTTCTACATAACACAATTAAGTGATCTGGAATTCCCATTGTTCTCAAAGACATCCATAGTTAGTTATGGTTCACACAATCTAATGCCTTTGAACAGTCAGTAAAGCATAAATAACCATCCTTCTGGTATGCTCTGCTTTCAGCCAAGATCCCTCTGACATCATCAATGATACCCCTAGTTCAATGTCCTCTTCTGAATTTCTGGCAGTTTCCTGTCAATAAATGCTACAATTGCAGTTGATCTTCAAGAAAATTTTACTTGCGTGTGATAGGAATGATATTGGAATTCCCATTCTTCTTATAGCTACCCATAGTTTCTTATGGCCCCCATAGTGGATGGCTAGACAGAATGGCTCTCAGTCTTATTCTTGAGCCTTGGTCTCCAAAACTTTCCTTACTGCAAGGTAAATGTTGCCTTCCACCCTTATCAGACCCCCTGCAGAGTTTTTACTCCTTCCTCCCTCAACCTTGTTCTTTCACAGTCGATCCAAAGGCTCCCCAAATGACCTTTGACCCACTATATCCATGCCACTCTGTCTCTCTTCCCTAGATCTTCAGCTGTACACCAGCCAGCACAGATCTCTGGTCTGGTGATGAGCTCTGAGTGAGGGCGTGTGCATCGCATCCTGAGAGCAGAGGCAGTTCCTCTTCTATGTCACCCACCTCTCCTCCCGGAGTCCAGCCCCCAGTTTCCCAAGGCACCCCACACACCCACATACAACTGAGGAGAGTGATGGAATGGTTGCTGCAGAGTCCTGCCAGTATTGAACTGTCTACAATGTGGGGTGAGCTCATTGGTCACGGTGTCCTGCCCATAGTCTCATGAAGTCATGAGGAAGTAGGACTGGTTCCTGTCCTCATTCTATACATGTGGAAGTTATAATTGCCAGACAGGCAGTGCTATCAGTCCATTCATCCATAGCTCTATAAATGAGATGCTAGCATTGGCACCATTTTACAGCTGCCAAGATTGAGGTACCAGGCGTTAAGCAGGTCATACAATGAGTGGCAAAATCAGGGTTAGAGCCTGGATGCTTCCATTCTGGAGCCTGAGAACTTCCAGCTGAGAAAATGTGAGAATAGTGAAGTCAGATAGTAAGTAAGTGCCTGAGTCTTTGAAACAAAAGGAAGCCCGTTGGATCAAGAGGTACATTAAAATTAAGAATACTGGTGGCATTGATTTCTCTTCTTGCTAGGACAACTAGGTTTGAAAAGACAAGGATGTAGAGATAAGCATTGCAGCAGTTAAAGCTGCCCTGTTGGAGCAGGCTGCCTTCAGGGAGTAATGAGTCCTCAACCGTCCTCTCCCAGAGACTGTGTATCTACAAGACAAGGTCTTCATTCTAGCTGTAGGCTGAAGAGGATGACAATGAACTGGATCATGGGGCTCTTGGGTGTAGGTAGTGCACGTGGGAAGTGAAAGTACAGATGAAGAGAGTGACAAGAAACCAGCAGAAGAACTCAAACAAGTCTCCACCTGTCCTTTTTATTTTTTACTAAAATGCAAGAAGAATAAAAATCAGGAACTAAAGATTCAAAATAATCCTGAATTCAATGGGGGAAAACACACTTGGATAGATGCAGTGGTTTTTTTTAAGTACATAATTCACATAACATAAAATGCAGTAGTTCAATCATATCGAAAAGAGTTGTACTATCATCACCACAATCAGTTTGAGAACATTTTCTTTACCCTGGTACTCATAATTAGCTCCCATCCCTTCCCCTGCCCCCAATGTTCCTCCTCCCATACCCCTAAGGAACAATTAATCCAGTTACTGTCTCTTTAGATCTGCTTATCCTGGATTTCATACACAGAGAAACATTTTTTAAAGACTAATAAAAGTAACAGACAAACCAATAAAACCTTTATTGAGGCTGAGCCCCGGTGGCGTAGTGGTTGTGCGAGAGACTGCGGCCCACTGGGATGGAGATTCAATTCCAGCTCACAGGAGCAAAGGCTGGGCCTCCTACTCCCTCCACCAGAGGGCAGTGATGTCTAAAAAACTAAAAAAAAAAAAACCTCAAATGCAAAGAAAGCAGAAAATATTTTGAAAACTAGAACAAATATAAATGGGTCGTAAGGAAGATTGATGGATAGGGTGCTGAGTTTTAAATCTCAAAAACTTCACCAAGATTCAAAGTCTCAATTGCATAAGGCCAGATGAGAACGCCTGCTTGACTAGAGGGATCACGAAGCAATCTGGGAATGCTGACTGCAAGCTCCAGAGGAAGTCAGCATTGTTCTGCAGCTATGAAAGCCCAGCCTCTTGGATGGCCCTGACAGCTTCTCACCCACACAAGGGGTTGGTCCCATTGTGCTGCCCTGGCACCACGGGTGCAGATCGAGACATGGGCTGCAGGCCATTACAGAACCCTAGACCCTGACATGTGTAAGCCCCGACACATAGAAACCAAGGCTGTGAGCCTATGCAGCTGCATCCGACAGTTACAGTGCCAACCACTCTGAGGAGAGAGAGGGGGCCATTTCTGGGTCATTCTCTCCAGAGTCAAAACCTGGAAAATTCCAGACAGGCAGGGCCAAAGATCTCAATCCGAACTTCAGGGTCTCTAGACTCTGACACTGGGAAACGAGGCCTGGGGTGTGTACAGAATGAGGTGGTGTGGGAAGGGGGCAGGGAAGGGGGCAGCGTCTGAACCCAGTCCCAGCACTGCCGTCTCCACACCTGCCTTCTTCCCCCAGATGACGGGAGTGACACCAAGCGCAACGCCCCGGGCACCGACCCCAGAGAGTACTGCATGTCAGACCGGGACATCGTGGAGGTGGTGCGAACTGAGTACGTGTACACACGGCCCCCGCCCTGGTCGGACACGCTGCCCACCATCCACGTGGTCACGCCCACCTACAGCCGCCCGGTGCAGAAGGCGGAGCTGACCCGCATGGCCAACACGCTGCTGCATGTGCCCAACCTGCACTGGCTGGTGGTGGAGGACGCGCCCCGGCGCACGCCGCTGACCGCTCGCCTGCTGCGGGACACGGGCCTCAACTACACCCACCTGCACGTGGAGACACCCCGCAACTACAAGCTGCGGGGCGACGCCCGGGACCCACGCATCCCCCGCGGCACCATGCAGCGCAACCTGGCCCTGCGCTGGCTGCGCGAGACCTTCCCTCGCAACTCCAGCCAGCCGGGCGTCGTCTACTTCGCAGATGACGACAACACCTACAGCCTGGAGCTCTTCGAGGAGGTGGGGCAGGGGCTGGGCGAGGGTGGCAGGAAGAGAGGTGGGTAAGGAGGGCCGGCGATCCGGTGTGAGCAGGTGGCCCCTGCCAGTTGGGGCATGGGGCAGGGGGAGGGTCCCGCAGCCCTGGCAGGTTGCTGTGGTCTGAGTCCACAGAGAGCCCAGGAAAAGGGGAGTCCCGCTGGGGTTCAATGCTGATGGGGGAGGAATAAGGAATGGGGAGTTCTTTCTGCAGTGTACACACTCTTCCCCCACCCCCTTGGAAGAAGAACAACATTGGTGTCTGAAGCTCCTAAATTCCTATTCGAGTGCCAGAGATTGGCTGGAGGAGGGCTTTGGGCCAGCTCATTCTCTGCAGCCTGGAGACCCTCTGGGGGGACCCCAGCTTGGGCTTTCTTCTGGTTATGGGCTTGGTGGCCAGTGGCTGGTGAGGGACAGGGAGTTGCTCGGGCTCTAAATGGTAAAATCAGAATGTTGGAAACAAAAGAAAGAATTGGGCAGGAGAGCCACGTGAAGAAAGGGAGACTGGCCGGTCCAAGGGCAGGTCCTTGGCAGGTGCCATCAAAAGCCTACAGAGGCAGGACCAGGTGTCCCTCTGTACAGGAATGGGCACATTTTACTCCCCATGGGGGTGAGGCTCACCCTGACCTACAGGTGCTTTGATTTGTAGATGCGAAGCACCCGGAGGGTGTCTGTGTGGCCAGTTGCCTTTGTTGGTGGCCTCCGGTATGAGTCCCCACGGGTGAACGGAGCCGGGAAGGTGGTTGGCTGGAAGACCGTGTTTGACCCTCACCGACCATTTGCCATAGACATGGCTGGATTTGCTGTCAACCTGCGGCTAATTCTGCAGCGAAGTCAGGCCTACTTCAAACTGCGCGGTGTCAAGGGAGGCTACCAGGAAAGCAGCCTCCTTCGAGAACTTGTCACCCTCAGTGACCTGGAGCCCAAGGCGGCCAACTGCACCAAGGTAGGTTCGGCAGAAGTGGCCACCCTAAAACAACTGTGCCCAAACCCATCCTCACATGCCTGACAGATGGAAAAAACCAGGCCATGGCCACCTGGTCTATTAGTACACATAGCATACCTGTACAGGGTCTCTAAGACTGCTGATCTTTACAGGAACAACCTGCTCTATCCCGATAGAGAAAGGAGGAGGAAATAAAGGTCTCAAAATGCCTTTGCAAATAAGGACCAGTTGTGTGAGGTCTCTAGTGCTACTATCACAGAAATACCACAGTAGATGATGAAAAAAAAGAAATTTGTTCTCTTACAATTTAGGAGATTCGATGTCTAATTCAGGATGCTAGGACTATAGGAAGACTCTGTGTGTCAGCTATGAGGGCGAAGGTCCTTGCGTTCATTAAACATCTGTGGGCCTGCCATTCCTGGGGTGGTTTCTTGAGTCTTGACACCAGTCTTACTCTGAGATATCAGATTCTCAGCCAGGTCCAAAGGGCTTGTTCCTCTTGACTCTCCTCTCTTGGTAGTACTGAGCCCCCTTTTCCTTTGTTCACTCCTCTCCCTTTTATCTTAGCCTCTGTAAAATAAAAGGTGATGCAGTTTATACCCCAAGGAAACTTCCGTTACACAGGACACCTAAGTAAGGGTGTTGTACTCCACCCTGACCCACTTCCATTGATGGGCTGAGCATGTCAGATTATACCACATTCCATAGGGTATGAGCAGCTTATAACATAATGGCCACATGCCGTCATTACAGAATTGCCACACCCCGAGGAATCCTGGCCCAGTCAATTTGACATGGACTTTTATGGACACAGTTTGATCCATGACATTCCACCCCCATTGTTGTTGCTGCTGTTTGGTGCTGTCAAATCAGTTTCACCTCGTAGCAACCCCGTAAACAGCAGAATGAACCATGACTCAGTCCAGGGTTGTTCCCACAGGTGTTAAGTTTGAGCCACTTGATCAATCCATCTTGTTCAGCATCGTTCACTTTCTTGTTGACCCTTTACTTTATCAAGGAAGATGTCCTTTTCCAAGTCCCTCCTGATAACATGTCAAAGTTTATAGAATGAAGCTTCACCATTTTTTATTCTAAGGAGCATTCTGGCTGTACTTTCTCCAAGACAGATTTGTTTGTTCTCTTGCCAGTCCATGGCACTTCAATATTCTTCGTCAACACCATGATTCAAATGCATTGATCCTTTTCCAGTCTTCTGTGTTTATTGTCCAGCTTTCATGCAGACAGGAGGTGACTGAAAATACCAAGAGTTGGGTCAGGTGCACCGCGTGCTCCCCAGTCATCTCAGACATCCTTGGCTTTCATGCTTTAAAATGGTCTTCGACAACAACTATCCCCAATACATGACATCATTTGATTTCTTTATACTACTTCCATGAGCATTGAAGGGAACCAACTCAGACACCTCAAAATTCACGCCCTTGCCACACATAAAACACTTTTATCACATCATATCATCCAAAAGTCTTATATTAACTACAAGTCCAAATTCTATCCTGGGACAAGATTTCTTTTCATCTGTAAACTTCTGAAATATAGAACTCAAGTTATCAGCTTCTGATGTACAATAAACAGGCATAATACATCTATTTCTATTATAAAAGGAGAAATCGGAGAGAAAGAAGAGCAACAAGCAAGTTAAAAAAAAAAAGCAGACCTATTCACATTATTAGTTTTCAAGGCTTGCAAAGAGCCCTCTGTTCTTGGAGGTCATCTAGTCATGGGCCCTGGCCGCCATACTCTGGGTGTCAGCCATGCTCTCTGGATCGGGGATGAAATGTCCTTAGACCTGAACTCCCACTGAACGCCCACTGGAATGGTTTCTTGATTTGGAGAAGCCCCATTGTCCTCAGCCAACAGAGTGGTGGACCCTGCCCCCTGGAGGTCAGCAGGCCCTATACTTCTGCCCTTTGGGCATGGCAACCTCACCCACTCTGCTTAGATCTGGCCCCGTTACCCTGGCATTTATTAAAAGGCAAAAAATCCAACCTCCTCTTGTAGAGGATCCCCACACTCTGGAATCTCGTTGTTAAAGATCTCTTTGAAACTTTAGAGGCCATGGTCTCATCCTTTGAGATGAAGGCAGCTTCTTGTATGTTCTCACTCTGCTTTCTGATTCTTTAGCCTCTCCAACTGTGTTAGTCCTGGTAGACTAGAGGAACAAATTCAACGACACGCATATCGATATAATGAAAGGGTTTATATACAAAAGCAATGGAACATGGAGAAAGCATCCCAGCCCAGTCCAGTTCAAAGTCATAAGTTCAATATTTGCCCGAAATCAGTCTATAAAGTCTTCTTCCGACTCACAAAGTCACAGGTCAGTGAGTGCAGAATCCCGGTGCTGGCAGGGCACCTTGCCTCCAGGGCTCAGGGTCCATCAACAGTAGAAGCAACTCATCGCTAGCAGAGGTCTCCATCTGGACACCCCAGCCTCAGGGGTGTGGCTCCATCAGGGCAAAGCTGTGTGGTCTCTCTGCCAGCTTCTCCAGCTTCTCAAACACTGCCAGCTTGTCTTGTCTGTGATTAATCGTCTCTGAGACTAACTCCAAACAACTGAGGACAATAGCTTCACATCTTCATGAGGGAAATATCGCAAGATTTCCCAGAAGTCTCAGGTGAAAGCCATGCCCACATAGTGGCCTCATTGGCTACTCAGTGACTATCTCCAGATTAACAGGCTAGACTCCACCCCTACATTTCAATCATAAAATTAACATAAGCACATGACCGCCACACCAACATCTTGGGTTTCTTGAGCCAGCCCAGACTTTCTAGCACTGGCAAAAGTTGCGGAACACTGTAGCTGTTTTGACAAGTGCCCAGAGGCACCCCATTCCACCAGTAGGCCATGGCCCCACGTGCTCAGCTCTCTCACTCCGAGGACTCACCTTCGTCTCGTGGCTCTGCTGCTACTATTTCCTGCAGCTGCTGCTTCCTGCTGTGCCTGCCATTTCCAGTGTTACAGTTCTCCTCACTTCCTCCTGAGCCCTCACTAGAATTGATAGCCAAAATCCTACCTACAGTCTCTTCAAGAAAATACGGGATTTTACTACTGAGCACTTTAAAACAGCCCAGCCTCTGCTGCATTCCCAACACATTTTAGGTAATTGCTAAAGTAGCACACCAATCTGACACCAAATTTTGCCAAACGTATCTAGTGTTGCTATAACAGGAATGCCACACAAGCATGGCTTAAATAACGGAACAAATTATTCTCTCACAGTTCAAGAAGGTAGATAGATGTTCAATTCAAAGTGCTAGCTCTAAGTGAAAGTGTTCTGTGTCAGCTCTAGGCCAAGGTCCTTAGCTCCTTTTTTAAGACCTTCGGGCCCAGTGTCCCTTTGAAATCTTCACGTGTCTTCGTATCTGTCTCTCCCTGAGATAGGAGATTCTCATCACAAGAACCCCAGATCCAAAAGCAGTGCTCTGCTTCCAATTCTTCTTTTTTAGTAGTACCAAGGTCCTTCCTTCTCTGCTTCCTTCTCTCTCCTTTTATTGCTTATAAAATAAAAGGTGATGCAGGCCACACATCCCAGGGAAAAGCACTTTACATTGGTCCAGGGCTTGTACAGGTGTTGGCTCCCACCCTAGTGATCTTAGCACAGGTGTTGTATCGCAGCCCATTCCATTTATAACTGATGGCTGGCGATATCAGGTCACTTCCCAGAGGACGATTTACATCAGTACGTAACTGTCAAATCACTGAGAACGCCAGCCAAGTCAAGTTGACACATATGTTTAAAGGAACGCATTTTAATCCATAACACCAGTCTAGATATACCTTCGCTACAGTGACAGGTTGGGACCATATTTGACCTTTGCCAACTTCACTAGAGGAGAGGAGAATGCAACCAGATGACTGTCCATTGGTGAGTCCTATGAAGCTGAGATCAGACATGCCTCCCACCGTCAATCTTCACTATTCTATTGTGACACTATCAGCACCCTACTTCTCTTCTAGGATCAAGAATCTGTTGAAATGGCCACATGGAACTCACAGACAATACTGAAGATTATGGAGTGTGTTAGGGAAGCTAGCAGATTAACTGTCAGGATCAGAAATCTTAAGGATACAAACAGTTGTTAGTTTGTCTGTGGCACCTCTTCTCAACCATGCATGCAGGCATGTCTCTCTCTGGCCCTAAGCCCTCAGTCACTCAGTCTTTTGGTCTCTGCCTTGCTTCAGCAGTGTTACAAAAGTCCTTAAGCACTGATAAAGCCCATAGGGCACTACACTCCACAAACTGGTCTTCTGACCAAAGGCACGCAGCTTTACTCATTCCGTGGGTCAGGAATCCCACCTCTGTATCGTAGGGCCTGTGATGTTGCTGCTACTTCTTCACATGGGGATCTTGGATATGCTCTCCTTGTCCCTCCTTGATCTTGATGGAGATGGGATTCCCTCTGTTCCTGCTTCTGAGGTGGCTCATTTTATATGTAATATAATGACAAAGCTATCCATCCCCTCACAGTAGCACCCGAGACTTTGCTTCCTTCCACATAGTCATTTGGTGGGAGTTACAGAGACTATGGATAGAAGAGTCATACCAAGAATCATTCCCTTCAGTGCTCCGTCCAAAAATGTCCTCTCCTGAACACACTAGCCCCTGTAAGCCAGTCATACGAAGGTAAGGTAAGGAGTCAGTAGGGGGCAGTCAATGGGGAGTCATAAGCAAGGACTTGTCTCCTCCCTTAAAAGAGTTGTGCTTCGCAACCTTTGCCAAGACACACACACACACACACACACACACTACTACAAACTTGGGACAAAAAGGCTGAAACTTCTCAGGCTATCACTTGGCTGAATTGAAGGGTCCTGAAGACTCTCCCTCCCAAGAGATGTCCTTTAAGAAGCCCAGGAGAGGACATCTTGGAGCCTGGGGTCTGCTTTCCTTACCTGTAGCTTTCATGTTTCCAGCATAGAGAGTAAATGCATCCTATGTCCTGAATGAAGGAGTAGGCAAAACTAAGAACCAGTTAAGAAAGTTTGATGGGACCAGGGTCAGGTGGGGGGTGGGGGTGGAGGGTAGACATGCTGTGGCGTGTGGGAGGAGCAAAGGGCAGGTCACTGCCAGGGCCCACCCACTCTGCGATGTCTCTGGACACAGATCCTGGTGTGGCATACACGCACGGAGAAGCCGGTGCTGGTGAACGAGGGGAAGAAAGGCTTCACGGACCCCAGCATGGAGATCTGACCACGGGCCCAGGTATGAGGTGATAGAGGCAGGGACCACCAGAGGCAGACACTCCCAGAGGCATGCCTCCTGCTCCTCGTGCTGTGGAAGGGCAAGAGCAAGTGGCCGGCGGCAGGCTCCTGCCGGATGAACCCTCTGAACACCAGTAGGTTCCAAGATTCTCTTACACAGTCCAAGGCCTCTGCCCCAGACACCTGGAATAGCGTCACCTTCCAAACACTTCCTTGGAGCAATTAGCAGAATCATTCTCCCAAAGAACCTGGATTTTGACCCTTCAATTCCCAGGACTATGAATGTCTGCTGTCTCCTCTGGCTGGAGCACGCACCGTTGGCGCATTGCTGGTGACCCTCTCCAATATGTCCATGCGTTACCTCCAATGCCAGCCCTGTCATTTTGACCTCTCTGACTCCATGTAACTTGCTTGACTTTACTTAACTTCCCTGGGACGGGTGGTTGGGGGAGCCGGGACAGCCTCAGGTACCCAACAAGCCCCGTTGATACTTTCATTTGTACTGGAGGCAGTCCAGAGGCTCTCTCTGCATTGGAGAGGTAAGTGATATTCCGAAGTGTCAAATGACATGTCTAAGACCACACACTGAATGATTTGCAGAGCTGGGATATCCCTGTGGGTTTCTTCTGTCATCTCGCCCTGCCTCTTAAGACTAGCCCCTCCTTCTGACTTCCTAGCCTACGTGATGCCAGACCAGGCTGGGAGCTCACACAGTGTCTCTCTGGGCCTGGCGCTTCTTTATAATGTTTACATGTATCCTGCCCTCCGGGACCCACAGTCACTCCATATTGTCCCCTGAGCATAAAATTCACTGTTGCCAGTTCTGCTTAGAGTGCAGGCATACTGCTTCTCACCTTCCCTGGGGACCCATCTCAGGCACCCTCAGTGAGGTGCCACAGCAGGCCCTTGAGTGGCTCTGTGATGTGCCTGGTGACTCCTGAGTCTCATGCCTGACCACTCCTCCGCTCCTTCCACAGGAGCCTCCTTCTCAGACCCCAGCCTTGGCCTGCCACCCTCTCCCACGGCTGATGGGCCCTCCAGGGCGAACTCTGCAGGACTCACCATCACCTTCCTAGCTAAGTTGAGGGCTTCCAAGAGAGCCCAGCCAAAAGCCAGGATGAAGGACAGACACAATTAAAGCACAGAACCCTGAACTTGTTGTTCTCTTTCATCTGACATGACCACAGGCCCAAGAGACTCCAGGGGCAGGAGCACAGAGGCATGTCTGCCAGGTCCCTGTAGGTCCTTTGAAGAGGCCAGGTGAACAAGGCTGCTGCGGCTCCATCCCATTGTGGGGGCTAAGGGGCGAGAGCACATCTGGCGCCTTGCTCACAGCTTCAGCCCAGCGACCATCCGGGACCTCAGCCCGAGAGCTCAGCTCAGAAGAGAGCAGAGCAACCACTGGGGAAAAACAACATGTGGCCACTTCCACTTAACTCCTCTTCTGGAGAGCTGCACTCCAAGCAGACATACCTCCCGGTTTTACTTGGGTTCATGTTTACAGAATTGCCCATCTGGGATCCCAACAGACTCCACATGGGGCCTGGGCCTGCCGACAGGCTCCAGGTGCCTCATGCTGGGGCGGGAGCAGAAGCCCTGTCTCTGGCCCCCCAGCCTTCTCCTCCAGCACCAGGATGAAGTGGGCACAAGACCCAGCACAGGCCACTGACAGTACTTGGACTAAAAAAGAAAAAAGTGTGACCCACTGTCCACAGCACTGCCTCCCTGCCTCCCCCAGCCCCCACCCCCCTCCCCAGCTCTCCTGGCCCTTGCTTGCCCAAGAACGGAGGACCAGCCCT